>JASAMX010017788.1:0-67302 GCA_030248175.1 Microlaimidae sp. YZB2_3 | reverse complement strand
GAAACGCGCGGACGAAGTGTTGCGGGACTTGGGGCTGGGGAAGTGCAGAGACACCAAGATCGGAGTGGTTGGGAGAATACGAGGCATTTCCGGAGGGGAAAAACGGCGACTCTCGTTCGCCTCCGAGGCCTTAACCAATCCTTCCATCTTCTTCTGCGACGAGCCAACGACTGGTTTGGATTCTTACATGGCAGAACAGGTAGGTTTTTTCGCTTAAAAATACCAAGAAGCTTCTAATATTAATTCAATTTTTTAAAATTTGATTTTTAAACGAAAATAACGCGTCGTTAATATTAATGTAGCACTGAATCATTAAACGCCAGAAGTGGTTTATATCCGATTTAAAACGTGGTAAAAATCAAAAGGGGTTAATGTGAAGAAATTAGGCTACTAACTACTAACAGCTTTTTTTAAATTGGTTTGTTTTTCTAATTTTAGCGTTTTTAGCAGCTACCGGATAAAAAAATTAAAGTTCATGAACATTTTTTTAAAACAAAATAGTTGTATAATTCGCATTGCATGCTAATATCTTGCACATTTGCAAGATTTTTTTGTTTAGAATACTTTTTTGTATTGGTGATGTTTCCTACCCTTTTATCATGCTTCAGAAACTTTGGCCATTTAAAATAGGTGGAGCTCCAAAGTTCGGTCTCTTATATAAGCGATTTTTAAGTTTAAGCTTAAAATAGATTTAAAATTACTCTATCTGCATTTCTTGGAGTACTTTCATCGTTAAAATAAGTTTTTAAAAAATTGGTTTAACAAAAAATTTGACAAAATAAACTATAAAATTACTCTTCAATCGACCAAAATCACGTAAGGAATAATTTACATACGGTTTGGTTGAAAATTGCGTTCTCAACTATCGAAACACCTTAGTTTTTTTTGGAAAACCGCGCTAAAACAGTAAAATGTACTAAAGACAAATTCTATCAGGGTGAAAACAGATGAGTGGTAAAGTAACCACTCGTTTTTTGAAAAAATATCACGTGCAGGAAAACACATGACGCATTTAAATAATAATTGGTTACATAACCGTAAAAAACTTTTTTTAAAAATTTTTCTCGCTCACGGGTTTATTGTTTATTTCTTCCTGGCGGAAAGCTGCTACTCCCTTTTTCAGCCTGTAAGATTTTAGCTTTAGTCCAAAAATATATAATAAAAGAAAAATGAGACACTTAAAACAAACTGCTTGAAAACAAAGGTCCCATTTAAATGGGACCAGATCCCATTTAAACGGAGCCAGATCCCATTTAAACCGGACTTTTCGATTTTTGATCCGATTTAAATGGGATCCCATTTAAATGGGACCTATTTAAGGTACGGGGTCTTTAGAGCTACAAGCAAGGAATTTGGAGCCATGGAAAATTTTTGGGAAATTGGAGCCACGAGCAATGGGAACTTAGACCCTTTAAGAAAAAAAATGGTTTGGGGTTATATTTAGGCTTCGCTTAGGCTTAGGTAAACGTTTTAGCGATTTTTACTTTCGGCTCCGAATTCCCAACTTACGGCTCCAAGTTCCCTATTTTTCGCTGCAAGTTCCAGCTCAAAGTTCCCAAGGTTCCATCGACTCTAAATCCTATTTAATTGGGATCCCATTTAAATAGAACCTGTTTTTTCAAGCAGTTTGTTCTAAGTGTCTCATTTTTCCTTTATTATATATTTTTGCTATTACTGAAATGAACATCACACGGAACGACCAATCAGCTGCTTACCAACTATGCTCATACAAATAGTTTTTACAAAAATACGGTCGTACGAAGACGGAGCCCTGGAGTTCCACTAAACGCGTGCTGACTAGGTGCTATTTGAGCACGTTGTTTAAAACTCTTGTTAATGTTTTAATTTCTGGGTTTTTTCTCGAAAGATCTAATATAACTTTTTGTTTACATGGCACAAACTGATATTTCATTAATTTGATACATATTTGTTGTATATACAATAAAGCAATAACCCCTAGTTACGGGTTAGCAAAACTCCTAACTACTGTTTGAGGCTTTATTAAATTTTATTTTAAACAAATATGCATAAAACTTTTTAAATACTTATTTATTCTATCTAAACAAAAAGTCCCATAAGTTTTCTTAAGAAAAAACCCAGAAATTAAAACATTAACAAGAGTTTTAAACAACGTGCTGAGATAGCACCTAGTCAGCACGCGTTTAGTGGACCCGCCCCTAAAAATTCTTCTTGTGCTCCTAAAAGGTGCTACTCCGAATTCGACGGAAAAATCTCTACGTTGTATATTAATTTTCATTGTCAGTTTCAGCAATTATGCATAGTTTTTTTATAGGTTGTGCAGTTCTTGCAAAAAATGGCAAACCATGGTAAATCAGTTATATGTACTATTCATCAACCACCTTCCGAAGTAAGTTTTCTTGTTTGTTCTTTATAGTTTCTACAAAAAAAAAATCCAGTCTATTTGTAAAATCTAGCTAAAAAAATATGTTTGATTGTAAGAATATTATTTTCTACTGTATTCTGTGGCAAAAACTTTTTTGTAAAACTTTTCCTAGACGCCAGATAATCCGAAAAGTATTTTGTGTAAAGTATAAAAGCGCCGACAAATTTGTCTCGATAACAAAATCGTGAATAATAATTTTTTGCAAATTTAAGGTTTACTAAATTAGAATTCAAGGGTTATACAGTCTTTTTGTTGTATGAGAGCGACCCGTATTCCCCAGTCGTTCAAAACCTAATTCTAAAACAACCATTGAGTTTATAAAGGATTGTATGCCTATCATCCACTATAATTCAACTTAATTAAGTAAATTTAACAACCCAAATTATTAGTTATTCCTTTTCCGATAAAAAAACCCATGATTAATATAATTTTATAATATAAAAACATGACAAATCAAGTAAGGATTTATTGAAAAAAAAAACAATAAAATATAAAGACTGATTTTTAAACTTGATTTACAGTTTTTTGCGTTTTATTCTGTATCAAACTATAAAATGTTTTGTGTCAGTTTTCATTGTTGAAAATGGTACATCTATATGTATTTATAATTTAAATTTTAGGTTTATGCTCTTTTTGATCACGTAATGCTTCTGGCAGAAGGTCGCACAGCTTATTTCGGTGGCGTATAAACTTTTCACAAAAATTAAGTGTATTCATTCATAAAAAAATTGTAGAAATTTCGTGGCGGCTTTTAATTTTGTAGATTTATTATTTAGTAAGGTCGCTCATTCAAGCCCAGCTCCTAGCCATAATTTTTCAACTTAATTGGAAAAGTGGGTCTTGAAGCAGAGTCCACAGTAAATAAAAATTTTGATATTCTACAAAGAGATAAAAATCAAACTTTTTTAGCCTAAACTATGAAAAATCCAACAGTTTTTAATTAAGTCGTAATTTACACTAAACGAACCAAAAACTCGTCTTATTAAATTTTTAAACCCAATTTTTTTCAAGCGAATGCACTTACTGGAAAATGATTAAAAATCGTAAAAAAACATAATTCAAACTTTTTTGCAAATATAGTGATGTAAGCAAATTTTTGTGACGTCTTACCAAATTCATAGGGTGTCTCGATTTTACGTAAGGTTTATATGCCAAATTTTTTCTTTTGGATCGGCCGTAGGCGCTTTGGAGTTTTTCAAGTCTGTGAATTTCGGTTGCCCATTGGACTTTAATCCTGCTGATTTTTATATTCAAACTCTAGCCATTGCACCCAATCAGAAAGAGGAGTGTAAGCGCAGAGTGGACTTCATCTGCGAGGAATTTAGAAAATCCTCATTCAACGCAGATTTGAAGGTTTGATGGTTTTTTTTGAAATTGCAATAAGCTTTGATTGCTTGTTTCCAATTCATATGCCAGCCCTATTTTAATAGTTCTGTGTCATTTAATGTCATAATTTATTAATTTCGATATTTTTGTATTTAGTTTTTTCAAAATATTTCTATAAAAAATAATAGTATGGACCTGCCTAGCATAACAAATTGGGGATTTGAACCCGCATTCTATCAGTTAAAAGTTAACAGCGAGCACTTGATATTTACTCAAAAATGACTCAAAATAACAAATATTTTTGTACTGTTTTGATTTATAAATTTTGCCGCAGTAACAATAAAATCAAATAATGGAAATTAGAAAACGAGTTAAGAATTGTCACCGCAATTAAGACTTTCGCGATAACTTTTATATGTACCTTGTATCAAAAAGAATAAAAAAGATTTATCCAAAAGTTGACCTGGGGGTCTGTATAAAAACACCATGGACAAATTTGCCATAAGCCAAAATCACCATAAACAAGGTTTTTTAACAAATTTTAGTTTACAAACGCATTTCTACTTGTTATGGTGAATTTGCAATACGTTGTGGTGAATTTTCGCCATGGTGATTTAACACTACTTTTATGGTAATTTTGCACGTCACCGACCTGGGGCTTATTTCATTAAGACGTTTGTAAATTTTTATTTTACAAATCTCCGCTACTTTTTGTAAATTAAATGATAGAAAATATACGACACGGAAATTTTGATCAGTCAACGGAGGGGGCGGAACATTCAGGACCAATCAGCACAGAGCACTGCGTAGAGATACTCCCCCTGGATTATAAGTCAAAAAACTACTAAATGTATTTATTCCGGTTATTTAGTTGTAGTGAAATAATACTACAGTTTTAATTTTGAAATTTAGAAAATGATATTAGAATAGCTTTAACATTAACACCTGAAAGTAATTTATATTTAGTGATTAAATTTAGGTTTTTGTTATTTTTGTTATGCCATTTAAGGTTTCTCTAGAGCACCACAAGAAATCAGCACTTTATGGAAGTAGAAATCTTCAAAGGTTAAAGGTGAATTCCGCCCGAAAATATTAAACTTTAGTTACTGCTTGTAATATTAAGTACCTTCCTTAAATTTTTACTGTAATAAAGACATTAAAATTTTATTATTTTTTGTTATGAATCCCGACAGTAAATTTTAAATTAAATTTTCGAGAACAATTTGCATCAAAAACAAAAATAAAAAAAACAGCTGATAACATGAAGTGGATTTGAGCAGATATACATTTTGGTAATTGATTTATAAGTTATTATTCAGTATTTTAATGAAAATTTTTTTAACCTTAATTTTTTAAACGTGGTTTGGCCGCTGAAGCTGAGGGAACTATAGAAGCTGAAACTTGGAACCGAAAATTGGAACTTGGGTTAAAAAATTTGAAATCACTAGCTTCTAACCTAACTCCAAAAAGATTTTTCACTTTCGACTTCAAGTTGCCAAAATTTTCTGACGGCTTCAAGTTTACCGCGGTTCCCAATACCCCGCATTTTGCTTTCACTAAAACCAATTGCAATTTTTTCTCGAACCCTTTGATAAAAAAAAACCGCGGTTCCCAATACCCCGCATTTTGTTTTCACTAAAATCAATTGCAAATTTTTCTCGAACCCTTTGATGGAAAAAAAGAAGAATTGAGGCAACTGACTTAAATTCAGCCAGACCTTAAGTTAGGCTACCGGCTGTTATTTTTTGCCATGCAAAAAATAATGAAAATAACTGCGTATGACTAGATAGATTGTCATGTCATCTGCATCTAGTTATACGCAGTTTGTTTCGTAACTTTGACGCACGGCATAGTAAAAGCCGGTGGCCGAAATTAAAAACTAGCCGAATTTTAGTCAGTTACCCTACCATCAGTCGGTATGTGGCTGTAGTTTTCCAAAAATATATTTTGAAACTCCTATTAAAGTGATAGATTGTTTTCGTTTATTTGTTTATATTATATTTAAGTTGGGGGGGAGGGGTAACTGACTTAAATTCGGCGACCGGCTGTTATTTTTGCTATGTGCATAAGTATAAAATGAATTGCGTATGGCTGGATAGATGAAATGACGATTTATTCAGCCATGCGGAGTTTATTTCATAATTTTACGCAAGGCAAAAATAATTACCGGTTACCGAAATTAAGGCCTGGCCGACTTTAAGTCAGTAACCATATATAAAAAATTTTCATACACAATGTTTTTCTCGTTCAAACAAGAGTTTCGGACGTATTTCACCTTCGAAGAAAAAATCGCCGTACAATGCTAGTTGGTTCACAATGTTTTCAATGCTCTTGTGGCGTGCATGGCTTTTCAACTTTCGAAATAAAGGGGTAGCAATAGTGAGAATAGTTCAACGCATAATTGTCGCGATTTTGGTCGGATTGATTTATTTAGGAGTTCAGGTAAATTAGTATAATGATATAACATTATATCACATTTTCTTCAAATTTATGTATTCTTTAGTCTATTTCTCAGTAGTTGACAATGATGATTTTTGATCAAGTTTGCTGTACAAAAAATTAAGTTGTTAAATTAAGCTAAAATCGTAATAAAAACATAAATTTTAATTTTGATAAATCTAAATCGTTTATTTTTTAATTGCTTTGGCTCAATTGGCTTCACATTTTTAGTTTAATTTATATATTATTAAAATATCGTGTCATGCAAAACAGGCCCAAACGCTTGTAGATTTGATTAAGACATACACACATATATCCTCTAACAGACATAAGCCTTGACTCGAAGGTTTTCAGTCGGACGCTAAAGGTACTTTTTTCAAAAGTAAAAATTATTTTTTTTAAAAAATCTTTTTAACAATTTAGCTAGATCAAAAAGGCATAAACAACATTAATGGGGCTTTGTTTTTTGCTCTAATGCAGACCAGCGTGCCTGCAACTATGGGTGTACTCAGATTTCTTCCAGCTGATTTTCCTATTGTTGTCAACGAACATTTTAAAGGAATATACAAGGTATATACAAGTATACAGGTATACAAGTTTGTTTAGCATTCATTTTTACCTGGATTTGTTGCTAAGGTATAAAGTAGTAATAATCGGCTAAAGCTGAAACTGGTAACAAACTGTTATTATTATGTTATATTTTATTTTGTTGATTTTTAGTGAAATACTATTTTATTTAACTTACAAAACATTTCAACTTTTTTAATCGAATATTCAAATTGCTCCAAAGAAATTAGCTTTGAAAATCGCCAAAAGATATTGTAAGCTGGAATTTTTGTAAATTTATAAAATCATACACTCTCTCAGCTTTAATAAAAAAAACAAAACTCTATATAAAGCTTTAATAAAAGTTTTAAAATTTTTCATCGAAATTTTGTAATTCTTATAAAATACAATGGTGTTCAAAAATTCTTTTTAGGTACAAAGTTAGAGGCTTTGTTTGTGATTTTTTAAATTGAAGATCTATTTTTAAGTGTTTTATATTAGGTTTGTTTTCGCTCGTGTATGACGCATTGTAAAAATGTTGGTTGGATTGTATTCTGACAACGCCAATAGATTTAACTTGTAGATTAATATTTTTCGTGACACTGAATTGTGTGAAAAAAATTTTTTATCTAGGTTGACTCTAGAATTAACTTTTTTGATTATTTGATTGAAAAAATAATTATTTAACGTCACGATGTGGATAAAACATTTTTTTTTATTTAGGCTTAAATAAAAAAAATAAAATTTAACGAATTTTTTTTCGCGTAAATTGTTTTGCGCAAAAGGACATTTTTTGCATTTATTTTCACTGGTAAATAAAATCTGCTAACATCAATTTTCAATGACAGAAATACGAAAATGCAGCAAACTAAGTAAACTGAAGTTGCAAAAATTTATATAATTTTATCGATGTTTAGTAGTGTCAAAACTATAAACAAAAAATTTATTGCAGTCGTCCATTATTTAGTGTAAGATTTTACCATAAAAATAAATAACAAATAAAAAATATATACTCGACTACTACTCATTCTTGGTTTCATTTTTATTGTAAAAAACAGTACTGTTTTATTAGTGCATTGCATATATACGAGCATATCTCACTAACAGTACTGGTTTATTTGTGTAAAGTTTAATGATAAAATTATGTAATTTAATAGTCTGTCTCATCCGTACCGTTTGTGAGATATGTTCATCTAAAAATTTTTCAGTCTCATTTATTTTTAAACGCAATTAAATTTTATTTAAAAATTGTTCAGTCTCAATCATTTTTAAATACATTATAACTTAGTATACTAGAGACAAGCGGTCCAGTGGGTCCTTCGTCGCCCTCTCCTTTATACATTCACAATTTAGTCGTTTTTAAAATTATAAATTATAGGTGAGCGCTTATTACTGGAGCCGCGTTTTATCATCTCTTCCTTTCTTCACCACTGACGGAATTCTCTACATAGTGATCGTTTACTTTATGAGTCATTTTCGAGCGACTGCTGAAGCCTTCTTTTTAGCACTTCTAATTGGATTATTGGCAAGTTTTTGTGATAAATCGTTTTATAATAAGGCGTGGAATTCATATAAAACTAAAATTTAAAATATTTTCAAATTTTTTTTACAACATTAAGAATTATTTTTAAAACTTTAAGGCAGTTAATACTTAAACAATTGACCAATTTTAATAGTATTTTGCCTGCAAAGGGTACGCGGTTTTAACAATTTTTACTTTTGGCTTTAAGTTCCTGAGTTACGGCTCTAAGCTCCCTATTTTTAGCTTCAAGTTCCAGCTCCAAGTTCCCTCGGTTCCATCGAACCTAAATCCCTGCAAAATGCTGCTATAAAAAATAAAATAAAGTTTTATAAAAATATTTAATTATCAACGAATTGAATTTGTTTAGTATAACCTTTCTTAAAGAACGATGTGCAATCTGTTTTCATGGGTGGCGCGGGAGCGCCACGGGGCGATTTAGCACCGTGGCGCCGCGCCAACCATTATTAGAGTGGGTAAATTTAGAAATTCAGAACCTTCTTCTTCTTCTTCTTCTTCTTATTATTATTATTATTATTCCAATGCTCCATCCTTAAAAGCGATATTCCTCATTCGTTACTGATTAATAAAAAATAAACATGGGCTCATTAGAAAGAAGAAAGAATTACGCAACTTTCTTAGGAAGCATTTTTTCATTTAGGTCCTTGTTATCGATTTATTGATTAAAATAAAAAATTTGAAAAATAGACAAATAAAAAATCCCAACCGCACAATAACAGCCTTTTGGCAACAATAAGGATTGTACAAAGCAGACAACCAACATCCCCTCATAGAAACCGCACAAAAAAAGCAGACGGGTTTTAATTGGTGGCAGAAACGGAACCAGTTCCCAGCGCCATCTGCTTCAACCGCGCGGAAAACGGCAAAAACAACAGAGTACTTTTTTTAATTCTTGCATTACTGATGACAAAATTAATTCAAAGTTTTATTTATTAAAAAATAATAATAAGCGTCGGTGGCGCGGGAGCGCCACGCGCCGGTAATTATCGGTGGTGCGGGGTGCCACACTGCAATTTAACCCACGGCACCGCGCCAACTATACTTAGAGAACGTGAGTAAATTTTGTAATTCATGTTCATCATCTTCTTAATATTATTATTATTATTTTTATTTTAAAAACTATAATTGCAATCATTGGCGCACGGCATCGCGCCAACTATATTTAGAGAACGTAGATAAGCTTTGCCTGGAGCGCAACTGCACCGCACTAACTATAATTAAACGACGTGGTTAAATTTTGTAATTTAAATTTATCTTCTTCTTATTATTATTTTTTATTTAAAAAAAATATATCTCGGCACTGGAACGATTATAAACATATTTCATTGCGTACTTAAAACTATAGTTTATTAGGCTATTTTTTAATTTAATTTAATTCAAAAAAAGTGGTAGACTAGCCTTGAAAAATGCTCTAAGAATAGAGCAGAAAAAAGGAGCGATTTTGCCCGGGCGTATGTTTAGACAGAAAAGATGTGGACTAGTCTGAGATGGAGATTATGTGGACTATAGAAAGTTTGCATTTGGTTTGGCCAGCTGCTCACTAAATAAAAATTTCTACCATATGATAATGATTTCTTTATACATTGATCTAATCACACAGCACTGTTGCATTTTTTTTTAGTTTGATGAAATATCAATTGAAAAAATCATACTCACAGCAATCTTTGACAAGCGCCACTTTTTTTAATTTGAAGGTTATATTTGTATGTGTAAGAAACAACTATAAATTTGAAAAAGTGGCGATTTCGCGCTTGTCAAAGATTGCTGTGAGTATGATTTTTTCAATTGACATTTCATCAAACTAAAAAAAATGCAACAGTGCTGTGTGATTGGATCAATGTATAAAGAAATCATTATCATATGTTAGAAATTTTTATTTACTGAGCAGCTGGCCAAACCAAATGCAAACTTTCTATAGTCCACATAATCCCATCTCAGACTAAAGTTAAAATCCTTCAGGCTGAAATTCTGGGCGTAACCGCTCGCCGTCAGGAAGAAATAAAGAATGAACGCTTTAGAATAAAAATAATAAAAAAAAGTTTTCAGAGATGATGTAACCAATTATTATTAAGTTGTGTCAGGTGTTTCTCTCCACGTGATATTTTCTCAAAAAACGAGTGGTTACTTTACCACCTAGTCATTTTCACCCTGATAGAATTCATCTTTAGTCCACATCTTTTCTGTCTAAACATACGCCCGGGGAAAAATCGCCCCTTTTTCCTGCTCTATTCTTAGAGCATTTTTCAAGGCTAGTAATAATTATAAATAAATAGTAGAAAACTGTTTAATTTTTATCACTCTTGTTGTTTTCACAATTTTCTATTCTAAATTAATTCTTAGCAATTAAAATTTTAAAACAAAAAAAATCTTCTAATTTAAAAAATTTTAACTGCGATATAAACTTTAGTTTTGGAGACGAAATGAAAAGTAAAAAAAAATAAAAACTTCTATAAAATTATTTTTAAAATTTATATCATGGGTGGCGCGGGAGCGCCACGGGGCGATTTAGCCCCGCGGCGCCGCGTCAACCATTATTAGAGAACGTGGGTAAATTTTGAAATTCAGAACCATCTTCTTCTTTTTCTTTTTCTTCTTCTTCTTCTTCTTATTATTATTATTATTATTCCAACGCTCAATCTTTAAAAGCGATATTCCTCATTCGTTACTAATTTATCAAAAATACACATGGGCTCATTAGAAAGAAAAAAGAATTATGCAACTTTTTTAAGAAGCACTTTTTTTCATTTAGGTCCTTGTTATCGATTTACTGATCAAAATAAAAAAAATTAAAAAAATAACCAAATAAAAACTCCCAACCGCACAATCACAGCCTTTTGGCAACTATAAGGAGTGTACAGAGCAAACAACGAACAGCCCCGCACAAAAAAGCAAAAAACCGGTTTTAATTGGTGGTGGAACCGTACCGGTTGCCAGCGCCATCTACTTCAACCGCGCGGAAAAAGGCAAAAACAACAAAGTACTTTTTTAATTCTTGCATTCCTGATGACAAAATTAATTCAAAGTTTTATTGAAAAAAAAAATAAAAGCATCGGTAGCGCGGGAACACCAAGCGGCGGTTTAGCCACACAGCACCGTGCACACTATAATTAGAGAATGTTGACAAATTTTTTTACTTTATGTTCATCTTCTTCTATTTATTATTATAATTCTAAAGCTCATTATCTTAAAATCAATATTCTTTCATCGTTCACGCGGCGATTTAACCCTGCGGCACCGCACCAGCTATATTCAGATAATCTCGATAAATTTTGTAATTTATGTTCATCATCTTCTTCTTTTAATTTTTTTATTCCAAAAAAATAATTGCAATCATTGGTGCACGCCATCGCGCCACTTATATTTGGAGAACGTAGGTAAACTTTGTCCGGAGCGCCACTGCACCGCGCTAACTATAATTAAACAACGTGGGTAAATTTTGTAATTTAAATCATCTTCTTCTTCTTATTATTTTTTATTTTTATTATAAATGAATTATCGGTGGCGCGGGAGCGTCACACGGACACTAAGCCCAACGGCATCGCGTGAACTATAATTAAAGAACGTGTGTAAATTTAGTATTATGTTCTTCTTCTCCTTATTACTAATATATTATTTTTTAAACGCTTATATCTTAAAACCAGTATTCCTCCCTTGTTACTGATTGATCAAAAAAAAAAACATGGATTCTTTGAAAATCGTAGAAAATTGCGGAATAGTTTTTAGGAACTACTTTTTATTCATAAATAATATGTGTTCTATTGATAATATTCAAACTGTTAAAAGAGTATATTTCGGAATCAACGGAATAAACATATATCATTGCGCAGATAAAACTAGCTTATTAGGCTATTTTTTTAATTTAATTAAAAAAATTGGTAGACTAGCCTTGAAAAATGCTCTAGATTTGTTTATACATTGATCAAATCACACAGCACTGTTGCATTTTTTTTAGTTTGTTGAAATGTCAATTGAAAAAATAATCTTAGATAAGCAATCTTTGACAAGCGCGAAGTCGCCACTTTTTCAAATTTATAGTTGTTTCTTACACAAACAAATATAACCTTCTAATTGAAAAAGTGGCGATTTCGCGCTTGTCAATGATTTCTGTGAGTATGATTTTTTTAATTGACATATTTCATCAAACTAAAAAAATGCAACAGACTGTGTAATTAGACCAATGTATAAACAAAGTGTTATCATATGGTATAGAAATTTTTATTCAGTGAGCAGCTGCCCAAACCAAATGCAAAATTTTTATTGTCCACATAATTTCCATCTCAGACTAATCCACATCTTTTCTGTCTAAACATACGCCCGGGGAAAAATCGCTCCTTTTTCCTGCTCTATTCTTAGAGCATTTTTCAAGACTATTAGAATAATAATAAAAAATAAATAACAAAATTGAATAGGATTGCTACGGCAAAAAACTGAAACGGGAGGTGCATTACCGTTAAAAAGTTCATTTTCTCGTTTGTTTTAATACCCTAAAATATGCTTTGTTTTTGCTATCAACTGTTTTCGGTTTTGACAGGTGGAGCAGGCCTCCTGCGCTTTCGGTACGGCTCTGTCCGTGGTCTCTCCGTCTTTCGCCGTAACCATCTCCGTGGCGGGACCTCTCCTGACAGTGGCACGGATGACCAGCGGGCTGATGGCCAACGTCGGCAGCCTGCCCCCGTTCGTCTCCTGGCTGCAGTGGCTGTCCTGGTGGCGCTACGGATACGAGGCATTGCTTATCAATCAGTGGCACGGCCTGACGGGGATCTCTTGCGAAACATCCGATTTCACTTGCAAAACGAACGGGGATCAGGTTTTAGAAGGAATGCATTTTCATTACGAAAATTTCGCCTTCAATCTGGGCATGCTGGCGGTTTTGATCGCGGCATTTTACACGATAGGATTCTTCGCTTTGTGGATCAGAGTAATTCGGGCCAGATGATTGATGATTAATGGATATTTAAGTTAAATTAAATTTTGGATAATGAATTAATAGTTGAATGGGTTAATTTTTATTAATAAATGGTCAGCATATTACAGTGAAAGTTTATGTGCTTTAGCTGTTGTGCAAACAATGCAAATATGAATACATAAATAAAATAAAGCCTTAATATGAAAATGAACGTGATTATGATAACGAACATTTTTAAGCTTATATCAAATCTAATATCAAGTTGATATAAAAATATAAAGCTTAAAAATAATTTAAGAAATAGTTTACTAATCCATGTTAATAGTAGTTAATGAAAACCTAACCGTTTACCCATAGTCGAACAACAGAGAATAATAAAAAAATAAAACAAAAATTAGTTTAAATAGAAATACTCAGATTAAAATTCTGGCAGGGTTTTAACATTTTCATGAGAAAATTTTCCACAAATTGTTCAATCAATCTCAAACAAACAATAACCGTTGACAGGTGTTTTTTAAACTGCGACAATACGTTGTGATCTATCAAATCCCCAAGATCTTCGATGCAAAGTGGGGAAAAAGTTAATAAGTTAAAAAAACGTGAAATACCAAAAAACCCAATAAAACATAAAAAAATGCTGCTTGAAAAAATGAAGACCCTAAATCAAAGCAAAGTTAAAAATAAGTTATATTGGGTATTTGTGTATTTAGATTTTAATGTAAACTTGTTTAAACATAAAAAATAGAAATCTTTATATAACTTTTCAAATATTATTTATATATTTTTTTAAATACACCAAACCATAGAATTCTAAAAGTGTGCACAAAATATTGATTATCGATATTTAATTTTTACTGTATCAAAAAATTAGGTAAAAATGGGTTCGTAATGAATCTTTCATAGCTTGTTTTTTAAAAGTACAATGTTTACAGCTTCTCAATTAAATAAAGTAATCAATATTTGACGCATAAAGAGTTAAGAAAAAAAAAACATTGTACCATAGGTGTTCTCCAGTTTCACAAATACCTCACAGTATTCACGCATTATTCAAAAATAAGTAACATTTTTTATTTAATATTTAATTTGATTAAATAAAAGACATAACTTAACTTTTCACAACAATAATTTAAACTGGAAAATGATAAGTCAACTTAAATCGTCAATGGAATTTTTATTGATGTATAGAATTTTTATTGATGAATTAATCTATAGATTTTGAACAATAATTTGTTTTATTAATAATATATTTTAATGATTTAATATAGGTTAGTTTTATAACTCTCGTCCAACTAAATCCGATCTTCTGTTAGCAAAATATGTTCATTTAAAGTTTTTTTTCAATTTTCATAATAGTGTACGAAATATATGGTATTTTACGATTTAAATACCATAAAACAAGATAATAATACTTTGTAATTGGTAATCATTGATTTTTTTTTTATTTTAAATAAAATTAAAATCTATTGAATCTCTGACGGTATACGGATGGTAATTTAGGTCCATCAGGGTCGAAATGATTTTTTTTCTTCAGTATGACACTGCTTGATTCTCTTTTTGGCCCCGCGGGAGATCTAAAAATTAAATTGTTGATGGCCAATAATTTATAGTGAAATTTTTTTTGCTAGTTTCTCGGTTTACGATTAACATAAAGACTAACTGTGTGGCAAAATATTACATAGAGTAAATAAAACATTAAATACAATAATCTGGTTAAGGTTTTTTCTGAAAAAAATTTTATTCGTTTAAAACAAAATCTAAGCCTTTCAGATTTAAAATTGGAAAAATGTATTTAATTAAAAAACTTTTAATAAAGGAAAGCAATTTTTGACCATATTTTATCTGCTGAACTTTAACAAATAATATAAAAAAATTAAAAAAAAAAATTAAAGAAACAAAATTTTATTACTGAATTACAAACCTACAAGAAAAAAATTGTAAAGGAGGCCATGAGCCCACTAAGATTAACCAATGTAGGGTTTTTCGGCCAGGCCTTCATTTCGGCCACCAATTTAGGGTGTTAGAAAATTGGCTTATTTTTAAAACACAAAAAAATTAGCACAAAAGTAACTGGATGAATGTTGAATAAAGTGTTTTTGCTAAAGTTTTTTATTTGTGTTATTCTGCATTATCAGCATTTTCATACAAAAAGTGATTTTTTGTGATTTTCTTAATTTTTGCTTAGTGTTTAAACTGCATCAAATTTAGAACAAACATTATACAACCTTACAATATCTTCTATTTAAAGTGCAAAATTGTTAAATTTCATGTTTTGATATTTTTTTTCAAATTCACTTTGCAGTGCGTTTAACTAACTGCGCATTTTAAGATTCCGTTAATTTCGGCCACCTTAAAATTTAGGTAAAAGAACCTGCCGTTTTTTTCTGTTTTTAAATATCATCGTACTACCGTATTTATAAAGAATTTTTTTGCTCGTTTGACTTTTTTTGATGTTTTTTTAAGCCAAAAAAAATTCAACAAAAAATATAGGTTATTAAAACTTGTTTTTTAAGGTTTCGATATAATTATATTAAGTCTTGCTTATAACTATTAAACGGGAAAAAATTAAGTTATATGTACCAAAAAGAATACCTAAGGATAAATTTGCGACCTTTAAAAATTTTTATTGTTCGTTTTGGCAATAGTTATAGCCAGTTTTCTTCTAGGTGGCTGAAGTTAATGGCTCACGCCTTAATTTCGGCTACTATTAAAAAAATTTTAAACCTCCACTGTTCTTTAAGTGTAACAGAAATTTTAGAATTTTGCACTGGAGTAACAAAAATAGCTATCGTTTGATTTTTAGACCAAATTTCGGGTTAATTGGAAAAAGCAGAAAAAACTTATCCAAAAAAAGGTAGCCGAAATTAAGTCAGTTATCCTACTCATTTAAAGTTTAGATTTTGTTCAAAAATAAATTGCTCGACTTAAAAAAATTAAAATGTTTTATTTTTTAAGCAAAAAATTGTATCGAATAGTGTTTTTTTAATATAATATTGGTAAGTGTTTTTTTTTTGATTGCAATATACACTAAAAAATCCCCACCTGTTGGAAGATGTGTTTTGGTTGAGCGCTGGAACGCTGTTTTGTCTAACGGGCGGCGCTCTATTGACTGGCTGCGTGTTCCTCTGATTAGCCCTTCGGAGCTGAGGAAGTTTGTAATTGTTCTGCATATCTTTGGCGATTTTAGTTTCCACTTCTGAACTTTGGTAACCGTCGTCTTCCGAATATTCTCTAAAAAAAGAATTGTCGCCGATATTATGCAATAGCAAAGCGGGTCTTTCAACATTATATTTTTATGGTTTAATTATATCTGGATGACCTTCTAAGTTGGTATTTAGACATGAGCGGACCAATTAAATTGTGCGTTTATGACGTCTTTTTTAACGAATTAGTTCGTTCTAAATTGAGCAATAAAAAATTGTTAAAATGTTGCACCATACATATAAGGTTCAAGCCACACGTCAGCACTATTTCACATCGTACCGTGCTCCTTGGAGCAGGGGCCGGTTGCTAAAAATCCCTTAGTAAAGTGAAAAAAATCCCTTACGTTTTCCCTTAAATACAGTAATCTCTCTAGGTTAAATTTTCTCTTAAGTCGGTTGCATGTAAGCGATTTCCTTTAGCCTTAACTTTGGGCGTACGTACTACAACGTAAGAGAATTTTTGTTAACATTTAAAACTAAATATTGCTGCAAAAATAAATTAAAACACATAAAAGTGCAAACATTTATATTAACACAGTATAAATAAATCAAATCAAAGGTGGATAATACGATGATTCGGGACAAAGGTGTGACACTCGTGTTTAACAAACGCGGCCATGCGAAAGACAACCAGCGGACGGACGGGTGTCATCGTGACGGACGGGTGTCATCGTGACGGACGGGTGTCATCGTGACGGACGGGTGTCATCGTGACGGACGGGTGTCATCGTGACGGACGGGTGTCATCGTGACGGACGGGTGTCATCGTGACGGACGGGTGTCATCGTGACGGACGGATGTCATCGTGACGGACGGGTGTCATCGTGACGGACGGGTGTCATCGTGACGGACGGGTGTCATCGTGACGGACGGGTGTCACGATTAATAGTTTGAAAACCATGTTTCTAAAGATATTTATTTAATCTTCTTGGCTGGCTTCCAAACACTTAGCTCAGCAGTCTCAAGAAAATAATATAGATGTAATGCATAAATAAAAAGAATATGCTTTACAGTGAGAGCATAAGTCACTTAGTTTAAAAAAAATGTAGTTTGACATAATCATTTGCTTTTTTTGAAACATCTTTTAAGGTTTTAATAGGTTTTTTCTACACTTATTCAGGTGTTATTTTGAGTACCGAGCGAAGGGGGATAAATGTTTACTGGATGTATTTAATGAGCCTTCTTCCTTTTCTTAAAAAAAATATTAATAAAGTGGCAAATAAAAAAAACCCGAAATCAAAACAAAATGACAAAGGATTATGGAATAAATCGTTAAAAGCCTTGAATATATTTTATATTTTACAAATTAAAGTATTGTAAAGAACACAACAAATGCATATTTTGTAATTTTTTAAAATAAAAAATAAAATAAAACTGAACACAAACTAATACATTTTTTATAAAAAATACACATTTGTACAGATTTGTCGGCATTTTAATCCAAATAAAGTTCAGTTTACATTATTTTTAAAAATTCCCCAAAACACCAAAGAAAAATAAAAATATTGCCTGAAAACATCGGTGGTTGCAAACAGCCGTTTATATTACGCTTTTAGACGAACTCACTCATAATTACAGTTACACATTTGAGGGTTCTAAGTTCGAACCCCTCAGTAGTCGTGTTTTTCTCGCCTAGGCATATTTCTAACATAAACATTAATGTTTAATTTCATTTCTTTATCTTTTTACATGAAAAAAAATCCCGAATGAAAATAACGAATACTTATTTTAAAGAAACTACAATTGTGCACATTTGCATGTCATATCCTTTTCCTTCTTTCACGTATCATTTTTAAGCTAAACTGAAAATTTTTTTTGTTCCTGGTTATTTTTTAAACAAATAGTCCTTTTAAGTAATTGTGGGCATATTTTTTAATTTATTTTATGACAAAATAATACAAATGTATCTTCTTAGTTTGTTTTCGCGGTTATTTTATATTAAAAAAGATTAAATTTGCCCTTATTTAAATTGGTTAAATTTGTATGAATCTGATTTTATACTGCATAATAATATATTTGTGTTATTTATTCTGGTTTTCACGCAGCATCTGTTTTTTGTCGCTTATTCGAGTTCTAAAAAAAGGTACGGTATTAAATTGTAAAAGTTTTTGAAAGTCAGCCAGCAAGACAAAATATGTTTGGAAACAGGGTTTTCAAAGCATTTATCGTGACACCCGTCCGTCACGATGACACCCGTCCGTCACGATGACACCCGTCCGTCACGATGACACCCGTCCGTCACGATGACACCCGTCCGTCACGATGACACCCGTCCGTCACGATGACACCCGTCCGTCACGATGACACCCGTCCGTCATGATGACACCCGTCCGTCACGATGATACCCGTCCGTCACGATGACACCCGTCCGTCACGATGACACCCGTTCGTCACGATGACACCCGTCCGTCACGATGACACCCGTCCGTCACGATGACACCCGTCCGTCACGATGACACCCGTCCGTCACGATGACACCCGTCCGTCCGCTGGTTGTCTTTCGCATGGCCGCGTTCGATAAACACGAGTGTCACACCTTTGTCCCGGATTATCGTATTATCCACCTTTGGTAATTGTTAAACTAAGGTATTAAATCTTTAATACTAAACCATTGTTGCTGAAAATTTTAATTGATTTTTTTTGTTAAATACTGTAAATAACTTTATTTTGTTAAATACTGTAAATTACTGTAATTCAATACTGTAAATTATCAAAGATCAGCAGGGTTTTATTTGTTTATAAAGCCCTGGGGCAAGTATTTTTCAATATAAACCTATTATTTAGGTTTTACCTTGGTTTTTGTTTCTTTTTATTAGTTTGCATGCTAAGTTTGCATCCAAAAATTAAACGTTAACAAAAGTCAATTATAGATCTGTTCAACACACTATTGTTCTGTGCACACTTTTTATACTTCCAGCTCGATTTACTTGAATGTTTTTTAATAGTTCATTTAAACTTGTCATAAAAAGTTGATCTTGAATTTTTTGAAAAAAAAAACACTAAAGTTGGTTTGTTAAAATAAGAGCTATTGAAATGAATTAACCCTTAAAATTGTTAATTAATGTTATAAATAAATTATTTTACGCATATAAATGGGATAAAATAGGAGACCTCTAGGACAGATAAAAATTAGCATATTTTCAGGTTTTAATGGCTGGTAGCACAATTACGTTTTCAAGAGTATGAATTTTATCACACATCAATTTGTACTATAAAATTGCTTTATCTATTCGATTTAGGGTGGTTGGAGTCGAAAGAACTTGGAGCCCAGCAATTTTAGAGCCAATATCGACACCAACGTTGAAACTAAGGCGTCTATCTCAAGCAAGCCTACGCAAAATCTTTAAAATCAAGCTATAACAAATTGAAAAAAAATTAACTTTAAACAGTTTGAAAATTGCCAGGTTCTAAGTTCCTTTGGCTCTATCGACCGCGTTCTATCTATTTTTTTACGTTTAATTATGGTGTGGGAAAAAATGAAAGTTAAATGAAAGTTTTTGTAAATACCCACTTTTTTAATGTTTTTCACAGTATTTTAATTGCATCTATATATAAGTGTGTAAATTTTAAAATGAAATTTAATGAAAACTGAGCATTTCTTGTTTACAAAATTTTTAGTCATACATTACGATTACACAATAATAACATATCAGAGATTTGTTTTGTTTTCGCATAAGAAATTTAACAGGGTGAAACCCTATAATCAATAAGTGAACTCAATTGACTTTGTACGAAAACTTGTTTAAAACACGACAAAGTCTTTTTTTAATATGAATATTTCTTATTTTTGTTTATTAGTATCGTATCCTAGACGCCGAGTGTAAAACTTGTCTTACGTCTTAGACATGCAATCTAAATGTGTCATCTTGTGTCTCAATGTTGACGAAAGGCAAATATACGAAGTTCATGCCATTAAGCAAGACGAGAAACTTGTGATTTAACCGTGGTGGCACTGTTTGCTGTGATTCATACGCGATTCTTCGCCCAAACAATCAGAAAGAGTTACAAATAATTTTTATTAAATGCATTATTCACGAAAGCTTTTAGGGTTGCCTTGAGAGTTATAAATTAAAGAAATGTTTGCTTCAGACATGGTGTAAAGAGAAAATTCATTAAAACACGTTTATTCCAACGTTTCGATCATATAAAACAGATCATTATCAGGGATTTCAACGTAAGTGGTTTCTACTCACTTACGTTGAAATCCCCGATGATGATCTGTTTTATATGATCGAAACGTTGGAATAAACGTGTTTTAATAGATTTTGTTATTACACCATGTCTGAAGCAAACATTTTATTAATAAATGCATTAGGTATTCGACTTAAAAATCTTACAAGTACAAAAAAAATTCAGTCGCAGCTATATCGACCTGCTAGTCTCTTTTAGTTGTCTTTTTTACGCCTGGTTTTTATTGATATTTAGGATTCAAAACTACTTAAACTATTAGAAGTAAATTACAATTAACAAAATTAGATTTGGATGCCATATAGTATTTATTTTTTAAATCAACCAAAAACCTCATTAACACAAACAATTCGGACGATAAAGTCTAAACTCTGAATAAAACGAAATTTTAAAACAGTCTGAAAAATGGAAAAAAATCATATTTTTAGCTTTATAATTAAAGAAATAAGGGGAAACGGGCCTTGCACTTAAAATTTTTAGCCTCAGTACTTTATAAAAATATTGTTTATTTTGGTTAATTGTACAATTTTTTTCTTATGAATGAACAGTTTAATATCCGGTTTTAAAAAAAGCATCGAAAAAAATTATATTGTTTATTTTAGTTAATGGCACAATTTGTTTTATATAAATGAACCGTTTTATATCCGGGTTAAAAAAAGTACTGAAAAAAAAATCAAATCCCTATATCGCCCGGTTCAAATTTCTCCTTAAATACTTGACTTACCGTGCTGAAATTTGGAAATATGCTAGCGTCGCTATCTAGAAGATTTCCGAATTCTAGCTTCGAAATGCTCAAAAATTTCCAAATCCTAGATAATTCTAGCTTCTAGCTCAAAAATAAATCTAAAATAAATATTTCTAGCATTAATTGAGCAGTCCTTTCGCCTGTTTTTAAATAGATTTACACTAGAGTGCCCAGCCCATTAAAATCATTCGAAACGGGTCTCGTTCTGTCGTTACCGCGAAGATGAAAGCTTATCGCTTCTACCCGCTTATCTAAGAAATTAATCCGGAAATAATATCCCATTAAATTAAAAAATAGCTAGCCGAACGTAGCGCTAAAGTAATTTATTTACGATATTGATACCACTTTTTTTCTTGCTAAAGATTTGTATAATTTAAAACACTTCCCGGCCAATTTTTTTCATAGGCTTGTAGTGTATTGTAAACGACAAATCCTTTAGGCATAAGCTGGGTGTCTGCACCTTTCTGCATACGATTTTTTGTGCATTTTTCATTGGTTTTTAGGCGTTTGGAAAAAACATCCATAAAAACATTGTTTTCCTTACGCCTAAAAACATACGGAAAATGGTTGTTTTGATTAAAATAAACAAAAAAAAAATTTTTATATGACATTAATTTATATGAATATTTTTTTCTAAAAAAATTTACTCACTCTGTACTCTACCTACTCATTCTGTATACTTAGCATTTACATTCTTGCTACTATTGTTTTCTAAATGTAATAAGTTTATTGTTGTGAAAAATTACGACGTGAATTGGCCGATTTCGGAAAAACCATCAGGCCAACCAATAGTGACGGAGGTCTTTTCCTAAAGTGATGATTCATAACTGTTGGCTAGTATAAGAGACTTAGTAATAAATAACGAATATCCGTGTGGTGTAGCGGTGGCACGCCAGACTGAAAAGAACAAGTTTGGAATCCTGCGTTCAAATCTCAATATGGGTATTTTTCTTTATGTCTCCAAAAACAGTCGTCATATCACGCACGGTAAAAACTGCTGTGGAAGCTGGCCCTGGACTTGACTTGAAACTTGAAGGCCTTCACCTTACTGCAGTACGCGTTTTTTAGTGCCACAAGCAGGAAAATTGGAGCCATCAAAAATTCTAGGGAACTTGAAGCCACGAACAATTGGAACTTGGAGCCTTTAAGAAAAAAATTGAGTGGGCTTAGATTTAGGCATCGTTTAGGCTTAGGCAAACGTTTTAGCGATTTTTATTTTGGGCTCTAAGTTCCCAACTTACGGCTCCAAATTCCCAAGTTCACGGCTCCAAGTTACCTATTTTTGGCTCCAAGTTCCAGTTCCAAGTTCCCTCGCCCTTCACCTGCCTCGGAGGCAGGTAGAGGGCAGGACAGGGCAGTTAAAATTTTCTCAGAGGCAGGTAGGAGGCAGGTGATACTGTTTCCTATGTTAAAACATATGCATGTTACGAGACAGGTACAAGGGAGCTAGACATAACTTTGATGCAGCTAAATTTAAAATACAGACTAGTGGAATCCAGGTAAGGGGCAAGTAAAAAGCTGCCTTCCCAATTGAGGCATCCCGTCACTGGGTCATCTCGCCTCCAGTTACTAGGTCTTCACAAGTGAGACCTGTACAGGCAAATTAAACCCGGGTTTCTTTCTTTTTTTCAGTCTACCACTGCCACTGCACCACACAAAAATTTTGTTATTTACCTTGCAAAATCTCTTATACTTGCCACTAGTTATGAATCAACACTTCAGGAGGTGCAGGGTCTTTAAAGCCGCAAGTAAGAAACTTGGACCCGTCGGAACTTTTTTTTTGAATTTAAAGCCACAAACAATGGGAACTTGTAGCTTTTAAAAAATAATTGGTTTGGGCTTAGGTTAAGGTTTCGCTTAGGTTTGGGTAAACGTTCTAGTGATTTTTACTTTCGGCTCAAAGTTCCCCGCTTACGGCTCTGATTTTCTTATTTTTGGCTCCAAGCTCCAGCTCCAAGTGCCCTCGGCTCCATCGACCGTGAATCCGTCAGAACTGACTGATAAAATAGTTTTATATTAGGGTAACTGACTTAATTTCGGCCACGCCTTAATTTCGGCCACCAATTTAGGGTGTTAGAAAATTGGCTTATTTTTAAAACACAAAAGGACTAGCACAAAAGTAACTGGATTAATGTTGAATAAAGTGTTTTTGCAAAAGTTTTTTTATTTTTATTATTCTACGTTATCAACGTTTTCATACAAAAAGTGCATTTTTTGTAAATTTCAGGATTTTTGATTGTTTAAACTGCATCAAATTTAGAACGAAGCACTATATAACCTTAAAATAACTTCTATTTAAAGCTCAAAATTGTTGATTTTCATGTCTTGATATTTTCTTCAAAATCACTTCGCAATGCGTTTAACTAACTGCGCATTTTGAGATTCCGTTAATTTCGGCCACCTTAAAATTTAGGGGAAAGAATCTGCCATTTTTTGCCATTTTAAAATATCATCGTACCACCGTTTTTTAAAGAAATTTTTTGCTCGTTTAACTTTTTTTGACGTTCTTTTAACCCAAAAAAAATTCAACAAAAAATACATGTTATTAAAACTTGTTTTTTTACGGTTTTGACATAATTATTTAAAGTCTTGCTAATAACTATTAAAGTTCGCAAACGGGAAAAATTAAGTTATATGTACCAAGAACAATACCTAAGGGTAAATTTGCAACCTTTAGAAATTTTTATTGTTCGTTTAAGCAATAGTTATGGCCAGTTTTTTGTAGTTGGCCGAAATAAATGGCACGCGCCTTAACTTCGGCCACTTTAAAAAAAGTTTAAACCTTTACTGATTTATAAGTGTAACAGAAATATTTAAATTTTGCACTGGAATAACAAATATAGCTATTGTTTGATTTTTAGGCCAAATTTTGGCTTGATTGAAAAAGCCAGAAAAAACTTATTCAAAAAAATAAAAAAAGGTTTTCGAAGTTAAGTCAGTTATTCTATATACACATATTGTGTGACGACCGAAAGTAACCAGGCGCTGAAAAATTTAGACAGCCAAATTTGTTGAAAAAATTGGCCGATACAGAAATTGAACCCATAACCTCAACCCGTAAAGCGGACTCTGGCGTGCTATCCATTACACCATGGGACGGACAATGAAAGGGGAAAGATAATCGCCTTTTAATAACGCTTGTACTTTGAGTTTTCACGGAAGGGACACGTACGCCGTATGTGTCACAATCGTTAAAATGTTGACAAAATAGCATTATTAAAATATCATCGATTTATTTACAATTTAAAAAAATTTTAAAAATTTAAAAAATTTAAAAAAATGTTTAAAAAATTTTATTTGGTATCAAATCCGGGAAGTATTTTTAATAAACACGAAAAATCTAATTTATTGCGTTTGATTAGCTTTGCATTGGACTAAAAAAACTTATCTAAAGATAAATTGTGTGAAAATTGTGCATTTGTGCTTTGTAGACTTTGCTGGAAATTTATTGCTACAAACACACAAAGGATTTTAAGCTGTTTTAGACGCATTATGTAACGATGTTTTCGACTAAAAAACCATTTACCCTAAAAAATAGATGCATTACTTTTTAACACTGTTTAAGAAATCTGTTTAAAAATCTATCTGTTAAATAAACTACCAATAAATTCTGTAAAAATATGATAGAAAATATTCTTTTTTTCTGTTTTTTCACCTGTACATTTGTAACTTAAGAAACCACATATGTCTAATATTTTTTCTTGTTTAGTTTATTTTATAATTTCAAATTCTTTCTCGCTTTAATTTAAAAAAAATATAGGATATCTGACTTAATTTCAGCCAGGTCTTAATTTCGGCCACCAATTTAGGGTGTTAGAAAATTGGCTTATTTATAAAACACAAAAGAATTAGCACAAAAGTAACAGGATGAATGTTGATAAAAGTGTTTTTGCAAAGGTTTTTTATTTTTGTTATTCTGCATTATCAACATGTTCATAAAAAAGTGAATTTTTTGTGATTATCTGGATTTTATGCTTTGTGTTTAAACTACATCAAATTTAGAACAAAGCACTATAAAATCTTAAAATAACTTCTATTTAAGGCTTAAAATAGTTAATTTTAATGTTTTAATATTTTCTTCAAAATCACTTTGCAATGCGTTTTACTAACTACGCATTTTAAGATTCTGTTAATTTCGGCCACATTAAAATTCACGTGAAAGAACTTGTTTGACACGATTTGCACCATTTTGAATAGACCAGAAGGAATTTCTTAAAAAAAATATAGAAACACATTAAAAAAATCAGATTTATTTTCTTGGCGGACGGATGCAGTTATATAGTGAATATAGTAAATATCAATGTCAATGAAGTTTCCTCACCCAACCCACCACTTACCACGATATAAAATATCAATGCTTCGAAAAGTTGTGAAAGCAAATTAAAACACAGTAAAAATGTCAGGTTATTTCTTTTGGCGGAGGGATACGTTCATAAGAATTATGTTGTAAACATCTGTGCGGGCTGGAGTAATCCAACTCTCAATTGACTAGGTTTGAACTATCAATAAACCGGTATAGGAATTTCTCAAAGAATATTGAAATGCAGTAAAAAAACTTAGGTTATTTTTTTGGCGGAAGAATGCAGTCAGATATAAAACATGAAGGATAAGCAAGGGTTGGTGTGGAATTATTCCACTCCTTAACTTTTTTAACGTCCTGTTTATCTTTAAAGTTGATAATTTTGGGTTAAGTATAAATCGAAAAGGTGGCCAAAATTAAGGCGGATTTTGTTTTTTTGCTTTTTTAGGTTAAAAATATAAAAAAAACTATATAGATTGCAATAACACTTTTACCAGGCTTTTTTTAGAGTTAGCTGGCTGTAACAAAAGCCATTTTATGTTGAAATATTTTTTCATACCAAAAAAATTCAACAAAAAACACGTGTTATTAAAACTTGTGTTTTTTAAAGTTTTGGTTTAATTATTTAAAGTCTTGATAATAGCTCTAAAAACTTGCAAACGGGAAAAATTAAGTTATATGTACCAAGAACAATACCTAAGGATAAATTTGCATCCTTTAAAAATATTCAATAGTTATAGCCAGTTTAATCCAGGTGGCCGAAGTTAATGGCAGGTGCCTTAACTTTGGCCACTATCAACAAAAAGTTTAAACCTCCACCAATTTTTAAGTGTAACAGAAATTTTTAAACTTTGCACTGGAGTAACAGAAATAGCTGTCGTTTGATTTTTAGACCAAATCCTGGCTCGATTAAAAGAGCCAGAAAAAAATTATCCAAAAAAATAAAAAACTATGGCCGAAATTAAGTCAGTTACCCTAGTTTTTAAAGATCAGTTAATTTATTAACAAACATCTGTTAATTAATTGATATGTTAGTTTAAACACCTGGATTTTTTAATTAGATAAAAACAACAAAAAAATGTCAGAAAAATTTTATTTCAATTTATTTGTTTTATTATTGATTTTGCTTAAAAATGACATATGAACTATGCTTTTTCGCTTCCAGAAATATGGGTAAAACTTATGTTATAACTTATCCTAATAGCTAAAAACTATAACTAAGTAATTAATTATTGGTTTAAATTATTTTTCTTTTCAAGCAGCAAATATTAGTTTTCATTGAGAACTATTAAAGTACTGTAAACAAATGTATTATGTTTTCCTATTAAAGTATTGTAAAAAAATTAAAAATAAGCCCATTCATTTGAAAAAGAATTTGCTAGTAAGCTTTTTTTACCAGTATTTTAAGTAAAACGTATAATTGGCATAGTTAAATAATAGAGCAATACGTTATTCCTAATGAGCTATATTCTTCTCTTTTTGCTTTCCTCCAGTTACTGAAAAAAAACTAATAAATGTTAATAGCAGTTCAGTAAAAATTTAGTAGTAGTATAGATGTTAAATTAATTGTGCAAAACTAAAGAATTATGTATAAAAAGTGAATAAAGCCTTCTTTTTTGGTTTCTTTCAGCGAATGTCAAAATATTTTTTTGGAATAGTTTAATGGCTTATGAAAAAAATGAAAAAATTTAAATTGGTTGCAGTGCGTCATTTTGCTTTGATATTCTTTTAGTATATCATAATAAAAATAATATGCTTTAGTTTGTTTAAATTATAGATTTTTTGAAAAAAAAGGCTTTCATTTGTTGTAAAAACTAGCTGAGATTTTGTACAAGATAGTTTCAGTATGTAATATAATATGTAAGTAAACCTTTTTTGTAATTGTGCGTGTGTATTAGACCCGAAAAAAATGAAAATACAGTTTTTTGAATTATTAAATTGGTCGGTTTTTAAAGTTTTTCAACAAAATTTGACACTTTTGTGGACATCAAAAATTATATTATAGTGATTCTACACTTATATTTTACAGTTCTTGAAAAGAATAATGTGGGGTCATAACAAAATAATTTCAATAATCAATTTTTTGACAAAAAAACTTATTTGGGAACAAAAAAACTGTCGGTAAATGATAATCTTTTAATAATTTTTTAATCGAAGAACTGCACAAACAACTCTACTAATTTGAATTTAGAATTAAATCGAAATTCATATAAAAAATTTTATAACAGCCATATTTATAAAAAGAAATGAAAAAAATTAAAGTTTGTAAAGTCGACAATCTTCTATTTCAGAAGAAAAATTGTATTCTGAGCAAACTTTAACCTTAAAATTATATTAAAAACATAATGAAATCATAAATTTTAACCAAAATTATATGTCGAAAGAGATATAACTCCAAGTTTTTTCGACTTTATACGAATAAAAATTCTCGTATTTCTTGAATTGTTAATACTGTAGGTTAAAAACTGTCTGAATTTGCTTGATAGAGTGTGATTTGAAGCACTTTAAGTGATATTTTACAAAATTAGCAGCCGTACGTTTAACCTACTATTCCTGTTCATATGTATAAATTGCTTATAAAAGAAGCAAAGAATAAACTACACCCACGTTTACAACTACGATTATTTTGCTTATAGCTGTATCTCGGTAAAAACGGCTTTTGAACCTGCCTCCGGATAATAGGAGGCAGGTAGGAGGCAGGGTGGATGCAGATAAAACAGTCTCGGAGGCAGGTAGAGACAGCTGGCCTTGCCTGCTATGTTGAAACATAGGTTAGGAGGCAGCTAAAACTGCCCTGAAGGCAGCCATGTTGAAGGCAAGTCAAAGGCAGGTAGGAGGCAACAAAATTTACGTCGGAGCCAGGTGGAAGGCAGGTAGAAACCGGTTTTACCAATTGTAAACCCCGTCCTTATCTTAATAAGTTTGTAAGGAGCACGTGAGACTGATAAATTTGTCTCGGAGAAGAAACAGGAAAACAAACTGTTTTTTAGGCATGTAAAAGCCATAATTGTTTTGCGGCTTTTATTCGGTACAATTGCTGGCGACAATTTCCTTTGGAGCTAAGAAATCCCCAACAACTATGGAGTTTCACTCCCCAGCTCATCTGACAGGTGACCGATACGTTTTTCAGAAACAAGAAAGATATAAATAAAATGAACTATGATTTTTATAAAAATGGTTTTACATAATTTATAAATAAACACTTTAAAGGCTCGGCGTTAAGTCAAAGGCTGTTGATTATAAAAATTACAGGTTACAACATGGATTACCGGAAATCTATAGTCTAGCAGACTTCTCTTTTCAATTAAACATTCGATTTATATTTCCAAGAAATCCAATTTATTCCGCGAGTGTGAAAAGGTTAAATTCCGTTGACAAACTATCGCGCGCAGTGAAAATCGCGGCAGTTGCGAGAAAGTTTTTTATTTTAAAACGCAGCGTATAGTTATACTCAGCAAAATTTACCTTTGAGGAATAGGATATATTAAGTAAGGCATTATTAATTTTAATTCAATATGCACTCGTCTGTAATTATTTTGTCCAGAAAAACACGTGGAAAAACGTTAAAATTTCGTAGCACGCCATTTTTTTTTGAATTGTGGTCCTTTTACCGGGGGCGCTTGTTAAAGATGAAAGGCAGTGAGCGGATATCATTAGTGTTAAATATTCATTTAAACAACAACGTTACTGGTTTGTTATAAATTAGTACGAAATTACTTTTTTGTAAATTTTAAATAGCCACATTAATCAAGAATATAGTTGAGAGCTTAAAAACTGAAGGAAGATTAATGGATAACAACTGGACATAATAATAAAACAAACATTATTATGAAACACATGTTCTCAAAAAAATATCTAAATGTTACTTTAGAAAAGTATTATTATATAAATCGTACTCATCATTACAAAAATATTATTTAAAGGGGCAGTATGTCATCAAAATTAAATTTTAAATTAAACATTTTGAAATTAAATTAAACTGTTGATACCATACACTGTGTTTGCACTCATTTTATATTTGAATACTTATAAAAATGACATTAATTTCGTTTGTTTTTTTTCTGCAATCTTTAAATGCAGGATAAAAAAGTTCCTTCTTTTAGGAGTTATGGTACCTATTGTGTAGGAAAAACCCAGGATAGGATGGGAGTATTGTTTGAGGTTTTTAATTATGATACAACGCATCTTTTATAATCATATTGTTCCTTCCGTGCTGCCTAAATAAAATTTTATTTATAAGGTGGATTGCTCTTTAATGCCGTATTGTTTTTTTTGTTTTGCAGCAAGTGTCTTATTTTAAATATATAATATATTTAAATATTATATTTATAATAGACTTCCCTATAGTGAACCATATACATGTTACTTAATTTATGCTTTTTATACAGGTTAAATTAATTAAAATTTAACCCAAAAATTTGTGAATAAAAATAACTTTTGAAATAACAATTAGAAAAGTTATTTGGATCAAAAAGTTTTGTAAAATAAACTATTTATGGATCTAATTAAAAGTCGCCTTATATTAAATCTGAATTTTTCAATGTTTTTCGGACTTTAAACTTTATATTTGATTTTAAAAAGCCGTTAATATGGCGGTATGTTTTGCTTTATACGAAAATAATGATAAACTACAAAATTTAATGCGCAATGCGATAACTTATTTTGACAAAAATTTTTCATGGTTACTGTGACGCTTGCGTTATACTTTTTTTGTATCGTTTTGACGACGTGTGACTTAACTAATACTGTGGTATTTATAGCTGGTTAACTCATGTAAAAAGTTAATCCACTTTGAGAGAAATTTATGTGAATTAAGTTTTATTAATGGTTAAAAAACGCAAACTAAACATTTTACACGTATTGTTTTTATTCGGTTTTGTTTTTCTGAAAATTTCACAAAATCTGTTATTAGTTTACAGGTTTTAAAGAGACTTGTTTCAGTCTTTTCTGGCATTTAGTTTTTAGAATTATGTAGCTTTATACTATTCCATTTAATATAAGGCTTTTTTCAAAACTTTGTTTCGTCTTTTGCTAGAATACTTGTATTTTTTAATATTATTAGCTACATTGTATACTTTAAAGTCTTGTTTTTGTTGGCTGATGTATTATGTTTTCAAGAACCTCTCTTATTTCGCATTTAGGTTTCTTATTTTATAAGGAAGTTTAGGGTCCCAGAAGCATAATATTTCCTACAGATTTATCTTTTTTTGCTTTTAATATAAAAATAGCTTTCATCTTTTAATTATTAGCAAAAATCTGTATATTTGAAATTATATGTTGTTTTTTGCTTGTGTTTATATTGTAAATATATTTTTTTATCTTTGTATTTAAAATACTAAAGTTAAAATCCTTCAGGCTGAAATTCAGGGCGTAACTGCAGTCAGGAAGAAATAAAAAATGAACGCTTAAGAATAAAAATAATAAAAAAGTTTTCAGAGATGATGTAACCAATTATTATTAAGTTGCGTCAGGTGTTTCTCTCCACGTGATATTTTCTCGAAGAACGAGTGGTTACTTTACCACCTAGTCATTTTCACCCTGATAGAATTCATCTTTAAACTCAACGGCACTGTAGAAGCGATAGAGCGGTCGCGACAGCCGCCGCGCAGAATGATTATAAAAAAAATAAAAAAAAACAATAACGGAAGTTGGCAACCTTTACCACTAGAGTGTTCACCACATGCAGTGTTCACCCATTCCGAGGTCTTCGTCTAAAAGATTTTTTAAGTCACCTGATATTGATCTTACTATTTAACGTCGTACATCGGCAGCATAGGTGTTCCTGCAAGGCCAGTGCTACAAACTCCACAAACAATAGAACTGTATATTTCCACTGGTTTGCTAGATGGAAAACTGCCATGTGTGGCCGACGTACAACAACAAACACTCTAGCCATACCAAGGTTGACACATTTCGATAAAAGAAAAGATCCAGCAACCAGGTTTAGGTGGTAGTGGAACCCGTAGGCCCGATGGGTGCTGCCCAAAGGTCAGCACAGTCCTGGTGGCTTAATGGCTCAATGGTGTATTTTGAATTAATTTTGTTACGCTGCCTGAAGTCCGTAAAAATACAACTAGAGTGTCATTGAATGTTTTGAATTTTGTTTTAATTTAAATGTAGCGAATTCAGTTAGTTTATTTTGTAATTTACATAAAATGCTCCAAAATGTTATATAAAATCTCTAAAATTTATTTTATATGAATATATTAATATAAAACATAGGTAAAAACATATATTATGCTTTTATAATATCTTTCTGCACAATGACGTTTCCAGATATAAATTGGTATATTTTTTATTTTATTTTTATTTTAACCATTTCAAGTATTTGGAAATGGATTTGAAATGAACTGCTGGCATTAATCCAACAACATTCAGTGTTTAAGTTATGCCGCTTGCTGGTGGCTTTCGATTTTAAATTTTACGAAAAAAAATTGTTATGTTTTGTTGGTTAATAAATATGACTGTGGACTTTAAAAATATGTGAAGTCATAATTTTAAAACTATTATCTCCGTGATTACTCATGAATTCTAACATTGTAATTGTCGAAATATTAATTCTAAAAATCCAGTAATCATCCTTGGGGTGCACCCTTAGTTTTCTTATAGGCCCTCACCAGCTGAAACGTTTTTTAGCAACTAATGGTTTTAATGTTTCGCTGGGTTCATTACTTTGATCCAAGAGCCAGCTCAAAACGCATTCGCTCAAGGATCTGTAAATAGTGGCAAATACATAAAAAATGGTCTTGGGAAATTTTCTAGATATTCCTCAATCCAGCCTAGTTTTAGGCCGTCATCTTTTAATTTAGTTCAAAAAACTGAGGCTTAAACCAGAATCTACAGTAATATTGCTAAATAAATACAATTAATGTAAATAAAATTAGTTAGATAATGCTAACTTATTTTATGTCACAATACTATATTAATAAAATTATAATAAAATTTACCACTAAAAATTTTTTGATTTTTTTGCAAAACTTTTTAAAATTGTATAAAACACGGCTGAATGAGAATGAGATTGAGTTGAGAACGGCTGGAATTTATGTATTTTATTTAGAAGGGCCGTTTTATACTTTTCTATTAAGCAATTCGGGTACCACTGATCTATCTTAATTCTACGGGAATAAGCATATTGTATTCTTAGCCTCTAACAATAGAGTATGTACTTTGCCCCATAACAACTTATGGTACATTCTATGTATATTTTATTTTATAGCCCGAAAAAGACGGTAAAACTTATTTTGAAGTTCAGTTTTAATAAAAAAGGAAACAAAAAGTATGGGAGAAACGTGAAAAAACACTCAACACCATATTACTATAACATAAATATAGACTATGATTATTAATCATGCAAAAATTAATATATAAATAAAAAACAATAATATAAACATGCATTTAAACTAAAAGATTAAATATATGATGAAAAATACGTTTCGCCCCTTAATTCGAACGCATTTTTTCATCCCCAACAACCTGAGACGAAAAAGGGGCTCTTTAGCGAAGACAGACGCCTCAGCTTAAAGGGTGTAGTACACTAGAACCAATTTGCCTACGCCAAAATTACGTTAAAAATTCTAGCTAAAACTAAACCAAAAAATAAATATAAGAACTGTTTTACCTGTCGCTCTGTTTCGTTACCGCTCGGCCGCTTGACTCCTACGACCGAAATATTCTGCAGTGTGTTTTCGGATTCGTGGCCCTCATTACCCAAAAGAATTAAATTAAAAATACTTAAAACAACAGCTTAAATGCATTCAGAAAACCTGCTTTCCGTTTGTCCTTAGAAAATATTGCTGTTGCTGACTCCCACGTGTTTTTTCTCTGTCTCAATACTAAATCGAATTTTCCTTTTACTTCCTTGAAAAATTGTTGCTTCTCACCTGCTTTGTAACATGTCTATATTTTCAACACTGTCAACTACATGTACTTTCCTATTTTTTAGCTTCTTACTGTAGAAATCCTACATGCCTCCAGTATGATATAAATCCTAGCAGGTTATGCTGACTCTTAGCTGTATTCCTACCCGCATCCATTTTTCCAGTAGTATAGGTTGATTTAAGTAGTAATAAAGCTAATAATAAAAAACATATCATATCCCAAACTAACCATTATTTTTTATTTTAAGTTCAATTAAGTTTCAATACAAATAATTGTTATATTTTATTTATTGTTGGTAAGTCGAAATTTCCCATGAAGCTTAAACCTTATATTCAAATAAAACATTAAAACTAATTCAATATTTTGTTATTTTGAGACTCTATAGATCAACTGAATCCAGCTGACCTGATAATATTCTACAGGGAGAATGAGAGGACCAATAAAAATTGTGCGGCTTTAAGGTATTTACAAACACATACGCATGCACGGACGGACGGACGGACGGACGGACGAACGGACGAACGGACGAACGGACGAACGGACGCACGCATGCACGCACGCACGCACGCACGCATGCACGCACGCACGCACGCACGCACGCACGCACATTTCAAATACACACATCTTGGTGCAGTTGTTTAATTAAATTACTATCAACCGGTACGATTGTGAATTGTTTTATCGCAGTTAATATAAAGTCAGAACTTCTATGTATAATACCCAGCTATTGTCTTTTAATCTAAATTTAATTGGTATTACAAGAGTTTTATTTATTTTTCAGGCTTTTATTATAATAGGTACTTAATTTGATTTTTTATTCGACCTATTTATCAACGTATACTTCTTTGGAATTGTGCTGAGCTAAAGTTCGGTCCGGCCTCTTGAATTTCAATTAGGTTTTATTAGAAAAAGTGATTTCCGGCACTCACCCGTTTACAATTATAAATGTTCGTTATCTCAGTCGGCGTATATTTAGTTTTTTTTTAGTTTGTTTTTTTTGTTGTTATATTTTGGTATATTGGCCCGAATAAATTTTAATCGTTAAGAAGCTGAGTGACATTTCCAGGTGACACATTTCGTGAAAAATAATATACAAAATGTTTCATAGCATTTTTAATTGCTGAAAATGTATGCATTTATTTATGAAATTTATGGTTAACGGAAGAAATACATAGGATTACCGCAGTAAGATTACCTGAAAATTTTAAATAAAAACCGTTAAAATTTTCTAATTTTATCATTATCAATATCGGGATAATTTAGACGGACCTTAATTTTGAGCTTAAATGTCCCAAAAGTGAATTTGGTCCCAAAATTAAATTTGGCTAAATTGAAAACCAAAATCAGAATAAAAAAAAATGATTGATATACTCTAGTTTGGCCAAAAAACATATTTTTTCTAAATGTTTAGTTTTAATTAACAAGACAAGTAAAGTGTGTTCTTCAGTCCAAACAAGACCCATTACAATTTAGCTTAAACTTTAGAGTTGGTCAGTTTTAGATATTGTTTTTTATGAATTTTGAAATATAGGCACCTTGCACTGAAACGTAGTTTATACATGAAGTATGCAATATACATAAGCGTCACCTTAATGGATAATTACCGTATCTCCTACTTATCTTTGGTAGTATGCAGATCAACCGATCGAAAACGCGCGTGTGGTGCGTTGTGTGCTTTCTTCGGTTGATCTGCATACTACGAAAAGATAAGTAGGAGTAAGGTAATTATCCATTATGGTAACACTTATGTATATTGCATACTTCATGTATAAACTGCGTTTCAGTGCAAGGTGCTTATAAAACTTTAAAAATACTTAGCATTATACTAGTTTGGTGGATAGCAAAAAAATTTTTAGATATTTATTTTTTCTTGGTATTTGTAGTTCTAGTTTCTTAATCGATATATAAATTCAGGAAAATTTTAGCTAAGTGTTAATATGCTGTGCCTTAAATTTATTTTTAAAAAAAATATTAAGAAAGTATTATCCAGGGGATTGCTTCTTTTTAATTTAATTTTTAATTTTTAATTTTTATTTTAATTTAAATTTCACCTTGGTGAATCTTTAAATTTTTAGAAACCTTTGCAACCGTTACATTGACTAAACTTATTTACATATTTTCTTCTCTCGGTTTCTGTTAATATTTGATAATATTCATTTTTGATATTGTGATACCCTTTAGATTCATATATTTTTTAAACATTGTACTTATTTGTTACTAATGTAATGTGTACAATAAACATTTTTCATTCATTTACACGCTATATTCCTCAGCGATTTCAAGCACTATTGTGACTGTGAGTTCTAAGGCTCGATTCACACCGGAGTGACAAGTGCAAGAGATAAGTGACTACGGGCTCACGTTGCAGTGGCAAACTGCAGTCTAATGGTTTAAACTAGTGATGTTCCTACGCTCCAGTATCATGCTCCGGAGCTCCGGTCATATAAAGTGAGCTCCGGAGCTCCGGAGCCCCGTCCCTTAAATGAGCTATTTGAACCTTATTTAAGCTTGAAACACATTTAAACGACTCTAACTGTGTTTGTAGGACTATTTTTATTATTCTAAATAAGTTTTGGAAAAAAATAGTTTACAAAAAAATTTTGAAAATAATAATGTCATCATTCTCTAATTGTTTAAGAACTTAGTATAAGATTAGGGCGCAGCTCCGGTGTTTGCTCCGGAGCACCTAAAAGCGGAGCTCCGGAGCTCAGAGCTCCGGGGAATATTACTAGTTTAAACACGTTCTAACTTATCTCCCCTGTGTGAACCAGTCCTAAACATAAATATTATGTCTAAAAAATTTCTAAGCGTTGGTAGACGAAGGACTATATACTACAAACAAACCAATAGTATTTTCAATAATCTTTGAAAATATTACTTATCTTGTATTAAGCTGTGTACTTTTGGTAAATTTTTAAAGTTTTTCTCTTTGTGAATTTTGTGTTTCGTTTTTTTATCTAAAATTAACAAGATAACGATGGTTTTATTCAGAACCAATGAGCCTGTGCTGTAGATTTCAGGGGCGAGTCCACTAAAAGCGGGATTGGAACGTGCCAAGATAGCCTGGTTTAAATAGTGCCCAACTAGAGTCTTTTAATATTATTGGCGGAAATTTTTTGAGGAACCAATTAAAGTTGATGGGCGGGACTTTTTCGGTCAACTCTTGTTGAAATAAAAGATTTTTCGCGTAAATAAACATTCCAGAAAAAAATTAAAATTATTTCTTTGGAAGTAAAGTTAAAAAATGAATTGAACTAAAAATGTCCCTTTTAAGATAAATTTAATACTTTTTTTATATGCAATTTGTGATTTTTTAAAACTCTATTTTATTTTGTGATTCTAATTATTATGGTGTTAAACCGATCCAAACAATTAGGTGCTAAAAGAGCCCTTTTATTTTGTTGAAAGTTCTGCTTGTTTATGTTTATAACCTGAGGTTTGTTGACACGTGGTTGCGTGCCAACAAAACCCCAGGCTTCGGCCTACATTACGTTCAGTGTAAGGTTTTATCAAAATTACAGTATAAATTAAATTTGTTTATAATCACTGTCTACCTATATTTTAATAATATACCGTTTAGCTTACAATTGTTTTTCTATTATATACAATACATTTATTAACATATAGGGTAATTGACTTAATTTCGGCCGCCTTTTTTTATTTTTTTGGATAAGTTTTTTCGTGTTCTTCCAATCGACCCGAAATTTGGTCTAAAAATCAAACGATAGCTATTTTTGCTATTCCAGTGCAAAATTTTAAAATTTTTGTTACACTTAAAGATCAGTGGAGGTTTAAAGTTGTTTTTTAAAGTGGCCGAAATTAAGGCGCGAGCCATTAACTTCGGCCACCTGTAAAAAACTGGCTATAACTATTGCCAAAACGAACAATAAAATTTTTAAAGGTTGCATATTTATCCTTAGGTATTGTTTTTGGTACATATAACTTAATTTTTTCTCGTTTGCAAACTTTAATAGTTATTAGTAAGACTTTAAACAATTATGTTAAAACCTGAAAAAAAACAAGTTTTAATAACTTGTATTTTTTGTTGAATTTTTATTTTTGGCTTAAAAAACGTCAAAAAAAGTCAAACGAGCAAAAAAAATCTTTATAAATACGGTAGTACGATGATATTTAAAAACAGCAAAAAACAACAGGTTCTTTCACCTAAATTTTAAGGTGGCCGAAATTAACTTAAAGCAGAATCTTAAAATGCGCAGTTAATTAAACGCAGTGCAAAGTGATTTTGAAGAAAATATCAAAACATGAAAATTAACAACTTTGAGCCTTAATTAGAAGATATTTTAAGGTTATATAGTGCTTCGTTCTAAATTTGATGCAGTTTAAACACAAAGCAAAAATTTAGAAAATTGCAAAAAAATTAATTTTTGTATGAAAATGTTAAAAAAGCAGAGTAACAAAAATAAAAAAACTTTTGCAAAAACACTTTATTCAAAATTAATCCAGTTACTTTTGTGATAGTTCTTTTTGTTTTAAAAATAAGCCAATTTTCTAACACCCTAAATTGGTGGCCGAAATTAAGTCAGATACCCTACAGTTTATTTTATTTTTTTTGTTTGTAAATTTGTTTCGTAAATTATTTCGAGCATTTGGGTGCTCAAATAGCACGTTGTTTCAACCCCAGGCTATCTTGGCACGTTCTAAGCCCGCTTTTAGTGGACTCGCCCCATATATTTGGTGTTTGGGAGCTTGAGTATTTCGGCAAAATTTATTAAGCTATTTCAAAAGTTGCGAATGTTATTTCAATGTTAATGAAAATTAAAAAGCTTAAGTAAGATATAAAAAGTTTTAAAATGTTTTTGACGTCAAACAAAAAAGGGCATTATATAACATGTGGGTTAATAGAGGTGCAAACGATAAAAAAGTACGAGTGGAAAAGTAAGTGGAAATTTGATAAATTGCCCAACAGAGAAGTTTCTTATTTTCCGAATCTTCAATACACTTGAGATTCATCATTATTTTGTTTTTATTTCCTGGCTGTCATTCTATCTGATAGATGCATTAGGAGTCATCAAGAAGGGAATGACATCCTTTGTTTTTTTTTCGATTAGAATTTTTTCCTGCATTTTTCGCCAAATGTAGTTTCAGAGTATTTTTTTAAAGTTTAAACCGTTTTAATGATAAAATATATCTGTTTTAATTGATTTATAAATTATTGGTTTTTTAAAACTGCAAGAGTAGTAACGACATAATTTACATTTAGTGGAACAATATACGCCGTTGGTGGGTCTGGGGTCTTTTGAGCCTCAAGAAGTGAATTTAGAGCCGCGAAAATTAGCAATTGGAGTCAATTATTTAAAAAAAGTTCTGGGTTTGTTTTAGGCTAAGGCTTAATAACAGGGTTAAGCGATTTCAAACGTTTCGCTCTAAGTTCCTTACTTCCGGTTCTAAATTCCCGATTTCCAGGTCTAAGCTTTAACTCTAGGTGCCTTCGGTTCCAAAAACCCCAAATCCTTCGGTGTTAAAATAAACCCTATAAATAACTGGACCCATAATTGGAGGCGAGATAAGATGAAGATTTATTTGGGGACAGAGAAAAATATCCTTACCGGAATTCAAGCCCGGGCCTTCTTTCCTTATATTATAGTCCTGCTTCTCTCAGTCCGGCGCGCTACCACTACACTATAGGGGCTGATTGTAGTTTACTTTACGGCGTCTCTTATACTCGCCAGTAGTGTGTGAGTCATAACTTCAGAAAGGGACGTTCCACGTCACATATTAATACTGTAATCACAAAATATTTTTTAACTTTAAAAGATAAAATTACTAAAGTGGTGGAACGGAAAATTATAGAAGTATTAAAAAAACTAGAAAACTGAGAAGGATCTCTAAATGTGGAGTAGTTTTTCAAACTTGTATCATTATAGAACGTAAAGCTAAGAGCATAGAGATTATGAACTTAAGGATTTATTTCTTGTGATTTGGAATGAAGGAAAATTCACAATAAATAAAAGCTTCAATAAACTAATAAAGGTTATGCTCGTGCTCAAAAAGCAACGTTACAAATTTAATCAATTAGAAGTATTCATATGTTTTAGTATGCTAATGAAAATACAGTGTATGGAAAAAGTCTGATGGGCTGCTTAAATTGAACTCACGGTACTCGTTAATATACTTTGATTACATTATTAATAATAATAATAATTATTATTATTGATTATTAATATTTTTTTCGCGGCGGGTAAATATTGTAATCAATCAATAAGTGCTTGCCATATGCATTACGTGAAAAATAATATTGGTATAAAAATTACAATTGTTTCTCCTGTGTCTATTTCTTTTACTTTTTTTTTATTCTGATGTTTCAGTGTCGGTTTTTTAATCTAAAATTTTATCTCCTATATGTTTGTCTAAGAGCCTTAAAATTTAGAAAATTTCTTCTTAACTTAAAACTTTTAAAAAAAAATAATATACATCATCATTTTGCATTTTTTTATTTTTTTATATTCAAAAACAATCAAAAGTAAAAACGATGTGTTTTGTTATGTTTTTAATTTTAAGTCATTGGAATTTTTATCACTTTTAGATTTGCATTAGTGTCTATTTTTATAAAATTACAAAATCATTGAAAAATTTTAAATTTAGAATTTAAAGTATATTTGCCTCTATCAAAATAAAAATTACATACGAGTACGAGAATATGAGAATGTCCGACTGTGTGTTAAAAAGTTGTTCTGATTATATTTTAAGCAATCCATATAAGGCAGATGTTTTGTTATGTATATATATTTTCTAAGACCTGTGGAATATAGTTTGTTAATTTATTCTGGATGAGAGTCTTTCTACATAAAACACTCGATAATTCCAGATTATAACTGCACGTTTTCAAACTAAAAAAAATTGAGCGCGAATTCTTTTAACTGCCGAGTACTGTCGAATATTTGAAAGTGTTGTAAATGTTTCGTTTTATTATCTACAATAATTTATATATCAAATTTATCCAAAAACGTAGATTTAAACGTAGAATATTTGACATAATAACAAAAAATCCTTATTTGAGAATTTTACGTTCGCACTTTTTTAACATAATGGAAAATCCAAACTTGTGGGTGAAGTGTTAATCACAGATTTAGAACAACTATTTAACACACAGTCAGATATTTTCTTGTTTGGCGGTTTCTTGAAAAAGGGGTGAAAACTGAATTTATTCATTTTTCTAAAGAACTATATAAAAAAAACATTTAAATTTTAAAAAAAAAGACTAAAAGTCGTCACTTATATTATTTAAGCTGTCCTTCATTGAAGGCTGACCGCTTTAACATCATATCCGATAAACCTGTATGTGTGCTAACTTTCAATGTTTTTCATTTGTAAAAACTGTACTTTTAATAACTTTTTTTAATAATAATTGCGTCTAAGACAGGGAATGAAAATCGCGTCTGACTGCTCAGTTTATAATAAAGTACCTTGTCAGATATCAGTAATGTAATTAATAGGGTTCTTTATAGCTGTTTCTATCATTTTTTTAATTACGGTTTTGGTATTGTTTTATTGATTTTATTTATAGGTGTCTAAATTAAAAACAATATAAAAAACTTTCAAACAAAAAAGATTGAACGGGGCGCGGAACCGTTAGCATTTCGAGTTTTTGATTCGATTTGCCCTTTACCAATCAGGGAAGATTAAATCGTTTTTTTTTGTGTTTCCGTAAAATACAAAATCTCAACATAATTTTTTTATCCTGCAATTATACCGCTAAAATAATAAAAGGTGCATTAAAAAATACAAAATTGGAGCAATTTTGAACATGATATTAATTTAGTAACTTAATATTGGTTTTCCTGAGCATATTTTTCTAAACTTATAAAAAAGAAATATAAATTTGTTATTTAAAATTTTTTATATGAGCGCTTCACTTTTATTTATCCGCTTAACACAATTGTACTACTATCAAAACTTTTATTTTTTTTATTCCGAAAAACGAAGCCCGGGTACAGCTTAACGTAGGCGGGCCAATATTGGAACGCATCTGGGTGCTTTTGGTTGAATTTATTTCCAAATTGTATCAGACTTTTTTTTAAGTTTTCCGCGGCGAATAGTCGGATTTCCAGGGCACTGATGATCGCGGTGAAAAACTTCGTTTTTCGCAGAAATTTCCCTTCTATTCCAATTTCGTGTAGTTCGTTGGTTGCGAAAATACATTTAAAAAAAAGCAACGGCCTTATCAAACTATCGCATTCGATCGTAAGTAATGCTTAGACGACGTTGTTCTAAAAAACTTGCGTTTTAATCAAAAACATGCGTCTCTTTTCGCACGTTTAAAAAAAGTAATATTTTTGAGCTAAAATATAGCACACCAGTCTAAATACATTCTTATATGCTAAGTTTTTTTTAGGGTTTTCGATAGTTTTTTTTATGATTGTTTGAAAACTCATTTGGATGTTTTACAATATTTTGACCTTCCAACGGAGAAAATGTTCTCAGCCAGTAGTTACGGGTTTTTGGATCTATAAGCAGGACACTTGGTGTTTTCAAAAAAAAATTCGAAAACTTGAACCCCCGAAAACGGGCACTTAGAGCCAGGAGTAAAAAAAAAGGTTCGGGGGTTAGATTTAGGCTTAGGCTTAGGCTTAGGAATAGGCTTTAGCGATTTTAAAGTTTCGACTCCTCCAAGTTCTCCACTTTAACAGGTCTTTAGCCTGGTAAGGACGGCCTGAATTGGGAAAAACGATTTTTACCTGCATCCTACCTGCTTCCAACGAAAATTTTGCCGCCTTCACCCTGCCTTTATGCTGCCAGCATAATTAATCAGCGTACAGAATTTTTTGAGCTTTTGAAAAAAAATTTGAATTTTGAACAGTGATAAGTGAAGCAAACAATAGTTTAGGTTCATAAGATTTTGTATTTGTAATACATAGCTTTTAGCAATTTCAAATTTTTGACTCAATGTACCCCACTACCGATTCCAGGTTCTTTATTTTCAGCTTCAAAAACCCTAAATTTTAGAGAAGTTTTCGAGTCGTTTGAGATTTTTTTAATGTATAGCTATTAACACTTTTTGCATAGTAACGATTGAAGTTAATATTTATATTTTGCGGCTAATAAAACGCACAATATTTGTGGTTTCAAAACACGTTTTTCATCGTCATTACTTTATTTCCTCGATTAAACAATATTCGATAATAGCAAAATTTATCCAACATTTTTAAATTAAATTTTAGACCTCATTTAAGTTGATTTTGAAATAAAAATTAAATTTTGTAAAAACCTTTATCAAAATCTATCGGCCGTTAAAAACTTGATTCGTTTTTTCGCTAAATGTCAACTTCTTAAGTTAAAAAAGCGTGATGAACTTCCTTAGTTAAAAAAGCGTAATATTATTTTGAAAAACAATTAATATCGGTTATTTTGGGGAAACAAAAAAACTGAGCATAACGATATACAATATCAAAGTACAAAATTTGCAAAATACGATATCACTAAGATTAAAAGTTGAAAATAAATAAGAATTTAAAATTTGATTTCAAAAAAATCTCACTTTTTAGTTATTATATTCTTGTAGATGTGCTATTTAAACAAAGTGTGTGTGCAGACTATAGGCAAATAAAACTTAGCTGACCTCAATCACTTCAGTATTGATCGACTATTTAACAAAAAACCATTCAAAATTTTTAACAAAAACGGTTTAAAAATATAAAGATCAAATTTATTTATCAAATTACTCAATTTGGAAGCCAAATGCAAATTTTTAAAGGGCTAAAGCTGGTTAATTTTTGTATATTTTGTGAAAAGGTAGAATTAAAAAAATTCTGCGTTCTTCTTTGTTGTTTTTTTTTAACAAAAACGTCATAACCGTACAATTTTAATTGGACCCTTATGTCCGCATACTAACTTTCGACGTCAGCCAGATATAATTCAACCATACATAAAGTGCGCGAACAGTGTGCCTAATCATGCGCGAAACCATAAGAAATTTCGGCATGTATTGCGTGCCTTAAAAAATCATAGTTTTGCTAATTTAGTACTTTCTCTCAGTACAGATGTCGTTTGTATAACCCCAAATCATAACAGGAAGATAAATTGTAAAAATTTTTGAACTTTCTATAATTTATTCACCTTTTTACATGTGGGTGTATCGTGTATTGATATTGATTGCTTGTTTATTGTTATTGGAATTGATTAAAGCGTAAATATTTTAAGCAAAATTGTCAGAATATACGTTTTGTATTTTAACATTTTTTACAACGATTTCACATTGCTTATTTGGAGAAGAGTAGCTCAAAGTGTCAAATTGTAGTTTTTTTAACTAAGCTTTTCTTTATAAAACAGAAATGACTGACAAGAGTAGTTTTCTCGTGTTTTCAATGCGATGCGTTTTTTATTCATTTAAGCTACATTTTAACATTTAAACTTAGAAAAAACTTAGTAAATCATGTATTAGAAAACTTAAAGAGCAATTATTTTAATAAAAAAGATAATAAGTTAAAACTAAAAAAGTATTAGAATTTTCCGATTACTTTTTTTAACTAATGAAAAAGGTAAAAATTTCATTTTTATGTTTTTTCGGTTGCATACAAGTTGCTTTGAATTATATTTTTTCTGTGTTCTGATAAGTCAAAGACCTATTGATCTATAGCATAGTGCATTTAATGTATTTCCTTTTACTATGGTGAAAGTTGCATATAAGTTAAGATTTTATATCTTAAGCGACGATTATTGATTCGATTAAATTAAAAACAAATAACTCACATCCCGAAATTTTATTTGCTTAGTCAGATTATATGTGAAGTTAAAAAACATTTTGGTTTTTTAATATATTATTTTGCTTCGAAAAAAATGTCATTGGAGTATGAACTCAAAAAGAAATTTATTTAGAGTGTATTTATTTTGTTTTTTTTTTAGATAAAATATAATGTTTTTATTTCCACAACAGATACATGTATTAAGCTGCAGAGCTTTAAAAATAAAGCATAAGAGAGCCCCGTAGTAGAACGCAGCTAACCCACGTAATTAAAAAAAATAAAACTTATTAATTACTCAATTACACTCTTCCTCATTTTAGCAAAATTTTCAATACGTCAAAACAAATGTAAAAAAACCTTTTTTACGCTTGTTTTTAACGTAATGAAAATTTTGATACGGCGTCTTAAAATTTTGATACGGCGTCTTAAAAAAAGAAGCCGTCAGCAGTGTACTTAGAATCGTGATTTAAATTTAAAAAATTAGAGCTGCGAAAATGGAAAATTGGAGCTGAAAAAAAAGCTTAGAATTAGTTTTAGACTTTGGTTTAGGCACCAGCTTACGTGTAGGCGATTTTAAACTTTCGGTTCCAACACCAAGAAGTGTTCAAATTAAAAAAATAAATTTGTTTTATGCAAACTTTATAACATTTGTACCAATACTTATTTAAAATAAATAGTTTTGTTGTTTTTTTTGTTTAGATAATATAGAAAATAATTATTTTGATTAGATTTTTATTTTTTGAATTCAAAATATTAAGGGTTGATCCGAAAAAAACGTATTTTTTATTTGTCGCGTCTTAGTAGTATTGGCTTAAAATTTTTGTAGCTATACAATTATTTTAAAAACATTCACAAAAAATTTTGGGCGAACCTGATTACCTTACATCATTTTAAGATTTTTCAATTCTTTAAAGAGTTTTCTCTTCAAAGAATGGAAAAATCTTAAAATAATGTAAGGTAATCAGGTTCGCCCAAAATTTTTGTGAATTTTTTCTAAATAATAAGAAAAACTAGCTAAAGAAGCAATATATACAAAAATTGAACATCAACCTATAAATTTAAAATTATTTTGTCGTTTAAAAATTTCTCTGGTTTTTTAAAATCTATTTTAAAAGTTAATTTTTTTTTATTATTATTAAAACATGTAAATACCAAAAATATATAATACTATATATTATATTATATAGTATTATATTTTTTTTGTAAATACTATGTAACAATTTACAGACTTTTTATTTTGTTTTCGCGTGTTTAAATCGGCGGGTGACCACCGGAACCGGTCACAAAAGTTTTATTGTAAATAACAATTTTACGCCAAAAATCACACATTTTACTTTTATAAATATGAAATTTATAGATAAATTCCAAAGGTAATTTTACAACGTGAAGTTTGATTTAGTGTTCGGATTATCTGAACAATTATATTATTGTTTAAAATTTTTAAATTTGTATTAGATAGAAGTTTTAAATTATTAACTGTTAGTTAAGCAAACGCGAAAAAAACCTATAAACATGGTGATTTAGGATTTGGTGACTTAGGATCTATGATGATGAGGGAACTTTGAGTAAAACATTAAGATAAGCCCTACTTAAGTGCGAAGCTTGGAGCCGCAGGTTGAAGACTTGAGTTTAAAGTGACTCTAAAGTAAAAGTCGCTTATAACTTAAACCTACCTAAGTGTAAACCAAAGGCTAAATCTGAGCCCAAACCACTCTGTGAGAAAAATTCTGCAAAACAATATTCAAAAAGGCGGCGCGATATGGTGATTGCATTGCCTGCAAGAAAATCGGCAATATTAATGGCGCTATGTGCTTTTTGCACTTACAAATTTGCAGTCTGGTGCAAACTATTTTACAAGATTTGTTAATTTATAACCTACCTAATTTTAAGCACTTAGTGCAAATTTATAATATGTTAGTGCATAATTAAATGTAGTTTGTATGTTATTATGAATGCTCTTGATTTTATGCCACATTCGGCTATTAAAATGTAACCTTACAGGGCAATCAGTTGGTTTTGCTGCGATTCTTTTTTTCCATACTTTCATTTTCTAACTAACCAAACAACGATAATACAAACTTCACAAAATATTTCCCATATGTCCCACATGTCATTAAAAATTAAAAATTTGTAAGCTATAATCATAATATACAAATAAAGAAAAATCTACTAAGTTTGTGGCGATGTGCCATCCTCATATTAGAGCCCCAACCCCCCTGTTGTAGCTTTGTTTTTTTCGAAATCTTAGCCATGTTTTTTTTAAATCATGATACAAAAATTTTAACCGACAACACATACTATGATTTAAAATGCCCCAAACTTTTGCCGTACACTTTTTCCGGTTTTAAACGTTTTATTAAAAATAGGGTAAAAAATTTAAAAAAAATTCACGAAAAAGATAAAACGATTATCTTAAACAAATATTTCATAGGTATAAAAGTAAAACTATGAAATTCTTTTTAAACTGTTTTTAACAAACATTGTTTTTCAGAAGAGCAGTTTTTTGAGTACCAAATCATCGTTACTCTGACACAAAGAGTCACAATAAATATAAAATCAACGTGACTCTGACTCATTTTGTTTATATTATTTGTGTGTTAAAATATAAAAAAGAGTCACAGTTATGAGAATTTTATGACGCTTCTGGCTCATTGTGTCAGAGTAACGACGAAATGCGTTAAAAAAACCTTTTTTACCGTTTTTTCAATGGCGATATTTCTCAAACTGTTGGTGGGAGTGTCCCCAATTTTTTAGTACAGGAACTTAAAAAATTTTAAAGGTAGGACTAAAGTATCTACAGTCCTGGTCTCGTGTAAAGCCCGTTTCAAACGATTCATCGTTCGGAACGTTTTTCGAACGATTTGCCGTTCGACCATCGACACAGCGTTTGAAAGAAAAAAGCGCGCAACGCTGAAAAATGTTAGTCGCATATTTCCTATATACACAGGGCGCGCTGATTTGCGGCCGTTAATAAAACACGGGAGTGGAAAACATTATTACCGCACATTAAGTTATTATAAGCGTGTTAAAAAAATGTAATTATGTTTTAAATAAAATATGCCTATATATATCGCAGATGTTTTTTTCATTGGGAAAATTCATTTAGAATATGTTTACTAAAATTCAAAGGCAATACACACGGATGTACCAAAACACTAAATATAAAATATAATTCAAAGATTAAAATTTAAAAAAATTTTACATCCCGGTACGCCCCCTTTTGCACTCTATATAACTTTTGGAATAACATTGTATACATGACAAATATGTTTTCTAAACCGATTAGTAGTCATTTTTTCTGCCAAAAACTTTAAAATTCCGGAATACAGCTTGTTTTGATTGCGGGTTTTAACGGTACCACGCAAATAATGTTTGAGCTGGTGCAAAACCAGCTCGATTGGATTTTAGTCCGGACTTTCTGGAGGCCATTTGACTTTTTTAAGGCCCAATTGAAGATGTGCGTTAAAGATAACCATAATTTTGTTAATAACTTTTAAACACTAGAATTTTTTAAATAAATTGATTTTTTGAAACGATGTTAAACTTATGTGTAAAAACAGTTGATAAACATTTTTTTATTTAGTATTTTGGTACAATATTTTTAATTTAATATTTAATATTTACAATACAATAAAATATTTAATTTATTACGTTTGTGTGTATTAAACATGTTTTAAATATTTTTTTTCAAAGAAACCACATTTGGGATATAAATAAGCATATTTTATTTAAAACAAAATTACATTTTGTTTAAACACGCTTATAATAACTTAATGTGCGGTAATAATGTTTTCCACTCGCGTGTTTCATTAACGGCCGTAAATCAGCGCGCCCTGCGTATAGGAAATACGCAACTAACATTTTTCAGCCTTGCGCGCTTTTTTCTTTCAAACGCTGTGTCGATTTTCGAACGGCAAATCGTTCGAAAAACGTTCCGAACGATGAATCGTTTGAAATGGGCTTTACACGAGACCAGGACTGTAATATAAACTTCACATAAATTATAAACTCAATAAAATTTATTTAAGTTGCCATAAATAAATCAACCACGGAAACCCACACCAACCCACACACTATCCACTTATCTGTTTTTGATGTTTTTGTTGGAAAAAAACCCCATACTTATTTAATACTCTAATTAAACTTAAACAAGACTAAAACCAAAATTTCTTCGCTACTAGGCTTTTTCCCTACAAAATATTCTCAAAATCAAATGTAAATCATTAAAATGTTTATCGCAGACTCAAACCAACTGGTATGCCGCACAAATTTAACCTAAAATGATTGTTCCCACAGTAAAGATAGGGAAATTTCAATATGGCCGAAAAATGCAAGCAAATAAGCAGAATTTCCCGCCTTATCGATTTTTATAACATATCCAACGCAGAATAGTTTTTTAGGCAGGATAGTCATGTGCAAAAATCTTTCGAATTTGTGCAATGAAATGAATTTTTGTGCAAAATATTGACCCTGCCATGAAAACTTTGCACTTAAAATGTGCAAACATTTTAAAAAGAGCAATGTTTCTTTAGCGCTACGAATTTCCATTTTCAAGGTTTTGAGTTACCAAAATTTTTAGACGACTCTAAGTTTTTTATTTACAACTTCAAAGACATAGTGTTCTAGTAACGTGCTTTTACGATTTAGGGAACTTGAACCTCACAGTTTGAAGTCCTTAAAAAATTAAAGCCTCAGTCTAATATATATAAAAGATATTATATACCTTAGTCTATGAATTTTTTTATTAACACTAGAGCTATCCTTTTTTGCGACTCTAAATTACTAAAAAATTTGCCGCCGCTTTAACTTCTCCGTTTAAGACTTAATTAATAAAAATTCTACGTGCCGTATTTTCCATTTATCAAGAAAATCAGACTCTTAAAAAAGTAACAAAGCTTCTATTTGTTTCAAAAAAGGAACTAATTTTTTTAATGCCAACATTATTCACTTTGAAGGTTTTTTAACTACTTTTCAATTTAAGATCATTTAAAAACAAAATGCCATTAATCTTTAAAATAGAATACATATTTGAAAATATCCACATATCACACAAAGCATTGCAGTTTATAATGATCATAAAAAATTAAAAAAACAAACTAAGCGAGTGTATTCACTTTCTATAATAAAGTACGCTATCATACTTTAATGAAAAAATACTTTATTTAAAAAACCTTTTCAATATTTTTTATGGTGATTTAAAAATTTCTGCCATATAACCTGAATTAGGGCCCTTACGGCCTAATAGTTCTAAGTGGGACATCTTCAAAGAAGGCCAGTTTGACCCAGTTTAAAGGCAATAAGTGTGTTTGAATTCTGAGCAATATGTGAAGTCATATATTTTTTCTTTATTTTATGTTATTTTTGTTCCAAAGGCGATTTTTTGGCAGTTCTAAAAAACGACGGTTGATAAAACAAGTATTTACAACAAAATAATTCTATACAAAGTTTAATATATAATCAGTACCTAAAAAATAATAATTTCGATTTAAAATTAAAAAAAATTGGCGTTAAATTATTTGGCGCTTTGCGAGTATGATAAATATTCTATTTTTTATTTACGAAAAAAAAACTGCAAAACGTATTTTCATTCTTTGTTATTTTTTTCCATAACGAAAGATAACTATAGAAGTTAGTTTTCTTTTTTCGGGGTTTAATATGGAAAGTCAACTGTTGGGCTTTTTGGCTTTTAATACCTTTGCCATAAGTACGCAAAAACCGCGAACGCGGCTATTAATCATAAGTTTTCCACCACTCCTGCGCTTAAAAACATAAGAGTGACCACTCAACGTTTAAGAAACATCACTTTTATGCAAAACATGTGTTTAAAAGTGCGGCGGCAATATTTTTTCAATTCAATGTAACCGATTTAGAAATTTAATAAAAATAGAATTGTTAAAGATATGGTTTTTTAAATTTGTTAGGATATTTTGTTGCTCCAATTTCATAGGGCCGACGTTTTATATTTATTAGTATATAGTGACTTTAACACCTTAATATTTTACTCCAGAGCTCCGGTCATTTAAAACTAAAGCATTTCTGAAACTTCGCGTCCTTAATGAAAAATTTAAGACCTAAACTTGACACATGCTTAAAGTTTTTTGTTTTATCTAAATTTTTAGGACCATTTTTATCGTTTTTTTTGTAGAATTTTGAAAAATAAATATGGCATAACAACTTTATTTAGGAATAAAAAAAACAAATAATTACAAAAATAAGGCGAGGTTCCTGTGCTCCCCAGCATTGGAAACGGTTCCGGTGCCCTAAAAAGCGTATGTTTTTGCTGAAACCATATACAATTTTTATTTACAAAATAGTATGTAAAACTCATATAATTGTTTTATTAAATTTTCTATCAGCATCGGCGTGTTTTTTAATATTGCTGGGTATAAATAAGTATCAAATATGTGTAGCATAATGTCAAAAATTAAAATATGTTTACCTTACCGATAAATTTTCCCTTTTTTGCTGTGACTTTTATTTAAAGTTTATTAGATTAAAAATAAAACTTATGAATAATTGTATAATTTGTATGGTATTTTTATTTTGCCTCAGACAAGGAAAATACATACATAAGGAATAAACACAATGCACTAAATTTTTATGCACCAAGAAACTCAAAAGTAGTAATGATTGGTGCGAGGTCTTGAGAGCCGCAGGTAGAGGAAACTTGGAACCGTCGGAAAAAAAATTAGCCTTTTTTTAGGCTTCGTTTAGGCTTAGATATAGGTTTTAGCGATTTTTATTTTCGGCTCCAAGTTCCCACGGCTCCATCGACCCTAAACCGTATTAATTTAATTAATAAATACTTTTATTTAAAAAAAGGATCTTGCAGTTGAGTAAACTTTAGTAATGTGGGCATTTGAAAATTGCGTTGAAAAATAGAAACATTGAGCTCTTAAAAAGCAAGCGGTTTAGGCTTAGGTGGTTTTAACGATATTAAACAAACAACTCTAAGATTACTCTACGGCTCTAAGTTTCTTACCTTTAACAGAAAGTTCCAGTAAAAAATCTGTCGGCTTTTATTGTTTTTCAAATAATTTTTTATGTTAAAAAGAACTTTCATTAAACATTATTATTTTAATACAGAAAACTATAAGTGAGCCGATAATCCTCAATATTTAATGGAGTATTTCGCAACAAGACATTAAAATTTATATAAAAATTGGTTAAATATATGGAAAGGAATGCATAAGAAATTAATTATTTAAAAGCACATCAGACTTCGGTGGTTTATTAGTTCAGAGAAAAAATAGAGTAGCCATGTGCACATCAACTAATAGTGATAGAAAACACCGAAGAAGGAAAGGGGGAACCCTTATGTATGCAATGCTAAAATGTAATAATTTGATTAATATTATATAAGTTAAAAGTTACCTGGAGATAATTTATTAAAACTTAAACGCCTAAAAAATATAACTAAATTATAAAAATATAATTATAACGGTTTAGATCTAGTTTAAAACTATTTTACATATATATAACTTTAAATTAAAAAATGTATTTCGCTCTTAAGTTTAGTTATACAATTAGTACCATTTATATAAGACAATCTAAATCCATTCAGGTTACAGAGTAAATTACGATTGGTTGATATAAATGGCTCCAAATTGTTTTAAATTGATTGATTAAAACATGGTACTTTATTTTTATTCTTTGAACAAATAAACCAGCCATGTCTGCCGATGTCGGATAATATTTTCGCCCCATGATAAAATCGCCGGTTCACGAATTTCTCATAGATGAGGGCCAATATATTCCCCCCCGGCGAAGTGCTCATAAACACCAGCCATAATATTTTCAACCTCATCATTATATTTTTTCGCCCTCTTTTAACATCCTTTTCCCAATTGGGCATTTTTTTTTACAACTCGTCTTGCGGAAAACTACGTCTGATAGCTCAAATGATAGCTAGTTATAGGTAGATGACTGTCGTAAACTTTTCGATTTGTTATGTTATGATATTTTCAAAAGTGAGATTGCGCTGCCGATTTATAATTTAAAAAAATGTTACTCGTTTTTAGAACATGGGCATTTTATTATTACGCAATAAATTGGTTTAAAAATTAAATTCTCCATGTAAAAAGTATTTGCTTGATTTTTAGGTTTACGTTGCGTCGGCTTAGCCGTTATAAAATAAAATAGTGTATTTCGGCACACTATTGCTTAGGTAAAAACGGGTTGAATTTATTGGTCGGGTAAAATTTTAGTTTAAATGTTCGAAGAAACGTTGAAATGCGTAAGCATAGCACTAAAATTAAGGGGTTTTTTAAAAAGTGCCGAAATTTAATGCACTTTTTTCCCAAATTTTCCTCATTTTGATACCATTTAGCATTTTAGCTGTAACTTTTTTCCAGTTACACGTTGAACAAGAAGTAAAACCTTAAATTAAAGAAAATCTTCTGAAGATAATGATAGGTTTTCATATTTTCATCCAAAATGATGATTTTTCAGACGAGATGTTTAAACAATCGATTTTTCCAAAGTGCGAGATGTAAATGCATACATTTAATTTCGGCAAGATGTTTTTAAAAACTGATTTTATTAGGTAAAAAAAAACAACTTTCGTACAGTGGGCCAATTTTTTATGACGCCCCCCCCCCCCGTAAAAGCGTTAAAATGGCTATCATAAAAATCAGGTCATACAGTGAAAAGTTACATTGGAAAAACGAAAAAGTGCCGAAATTAAATGCACTACCCTATTCATAGAGGGCCTATACTCCGTTCATGGCTGATCGTCTATGAAGAATTCACTACTCTTTTCCTATCAAATGCATAGAAAAAAAAGAAAAAAATGACATTTTATACTTAAAAAACAATTTAGTTTGAGCACAGACGTTATTTATTTACATATACTGTAGCTTGTAATGTGTTTGTCGTGTGTACTGCAACGAATAAATGTAAGAAGTTTTTATCGGATTTTAAAAATTTTACAACCGCATTGCAAAATCCTAAGAAATACACGAATAATAAGTTGCTCTAAGTCCAAAGCCATCAAAAACAAAAAAAGAACAAGAAATAAATATCTATATTTTATCTTTTTGTCCTAGTACATTTTCTTAAATCATGCTCCGCAGTTTTAACTATTAAAACAAGAAGACAGAAAACAAGTGGACTGCATATACATTGATTATGCTAAAGCGTTTGACAGTGTTGTTCACTCTAAACTAGTAAAAAAATTAAAGGCTTACGGCATCCGTTACGAGTTGCTTGCATGGCTTACAAGTTTTCTGTCTGACAGGCGCCAAAAAGTTATCATTGAAGACAGTTCGTCTGATTATGTAAACGTATCAAGTGGTGTTATTCAAGGATATGTCTTAGGGCCTTTGCTGTTTAGTATTTACAGTAATGACATGCCCGAATGCTTAGTAGTTCGCCCAAAAGCTAAACTTTTTGCGGATGACGCAAATATATATCAAGTTATTGATTTACCTAAAGACAAAAGCGAGTTTGAAGAATCTCTTGCAAATTTTTGTCACTGGTCATCCGACTGGCAGCTGAATATAGCTTTTAATAAATGTCACTACCTTTCGTTGGGAAAATCAACCGATGTTACTAAGCATTCGCTGGCTTCTTATGATATTGAGAAAGTAGGATATTTAAAGGATTTAGGAGTTATGATAACTTCTAACTTAAAAAGTCAAACCCACTGTGCATATATTACTGCAAAATCACAAGCTAGATCCTTATTAATTTTTAAAACTTTTCAAAGCAATGATATGTCAGCGTTGCTCAAAGCTTACATATCATTTGTGCGGCCTGTTCTTGAAACTGAAACTTTTGTTTGGAATCCACATCTTAAAAAAGACAAAATACGCATTGAAAAAATCCAAAGGACTTTCACTCGCAGGCTATACAGCAGATGTGGGTTTCCTCATGTTAATTACGAGTTACGCTTAGCTGAGCTGGGACTGGAGTCATTAAAGTCTAGGCGTGTTAAAATGATCTTATTATGTGTTATAAGATTTTAAACAATATAGTTGATGTCGATAGTGATTATTTTTTTAACGTATTGTGGAAAAACGTACCAGCGGTCACAGTTTTAAACTTAAACACAAGTCTTTCAAAACCAATTTAGCAAAATATTTTTTTAGCAACAGAGTAATTTCACTGTGGAACTCTTTATCCGAAGATATTGTTTCATTAACTAGCTTAAATATGTTCAAATCAAAATTAAAAGCCATAATTATTTAAATGTATTTATTTATATTTTTTAATGTACTAATATTTTGTTTTGTGTTTTTATAACAGGATTATATTTGTTCGTCCTTGTGTTTATTGATAACCATGCACTATATTGCAATGAAATAGCAACGTTGTACATAACTGTTACTTAATAGTAATCTGTACGACTATTATTAAATAAATAAATAAAAAAAAGGGTAGTTTCTTTCATCTTGTAAATGAGTATTTTAACTTTATTTTAACCTTGAAATATGTTTTAGTTAGTTTTGTGGTTTTAGTTATTATTTTTGATAATTTTTTAAATTTTTTATTATAAGGCATTATTCTTAAAAAAAATAAAACACAAACAAATAAAAAATAGCTTCAAGGTTCTTGGGAATTAAGTGTGAACCCAACGTGTTTCAACGTTTGTTCGTTGGATTCAAAAATTCCCTCTACTATGTAAAACACTCAAATCACGAGAATCTGATGTCACTTTATCGGAAAATTAGATTCGATTTAGTACGTAGTGTTTGTTTATATATCTTCTTTTCAACATGGTTCTCCTATGGTGCTGTGGCGCAATTGGTTAAAACGTAGTCACTTTAACAAAAGTGAGAAGATGAAAAGCGCATGGAACCATTTTGAAATATTTTAATTATAATAAATTTGTTTTAGATTTATTATAATTTAAGAATTTAATTCACATAAATTAAAAACAAAAACATCATTTTGTTTCCTGCTTTTTGTCAATTTGTCGAATTTTTTGTCATTCAGATATTCTAAAATATTATAATACTAATAATTCACAAATAATTTTTATGTAAGTAAAAAACGGTAATTTTCGCCATGTACTGCAATTGGTTTACTACTGAACGCTTTGTAGTAAAAACTATCAGGAGAAAACTCAATATTTGATTTATAAATTATTATTTACACAGACGCATTGAATTTTCCAAAAACTGCTGATGTTGTGAAAAAAATTTAATCCGCATGAGTCTCATTATGGGCGTGTTTAAATAAGTCACGTGAGCAAACTGGAGTTACTACGTTTGGTTTGCCTCTAGTTATCTTCCAACCCGCCAAAATCACGCTCTGGAGCTCCGGTCATTTAAAGGGGAAGGAGCGCCGGCCGAAGCTCAGCTCCTTAAATGAGTGACTTTAGACCTATTTAAGCTTGAAATACATTTAAATAATTTTATATACAATGTTAAAACTATTTTTATTGTTTTAAATAAGTTTTGAAAAAAAAAACTAGTTTACTAAAAGTTTGCACAAAATAATCTATGGCATCACTTTTTAATTAATTAAAAATGAGATTAATACAAAAATAAGGCTCCGGAGTTCATTTTTGCTTCACAGCTTCTAAGCGGTGCTCTGAGGAACATCTTTATTGGGGATGTTCCGGTCCGGAGCCTCAAAAACATAAGCTTCGCTTCAGCTTAATTAATTTTGAAATATTTTTTCAGTTATTTTATTTTCATTTTTATAACTATTTTTTGTCGTTTTAAAAGCTCCGGAGATTCAAAAAGCAAGTTTTTCTACGCTAGCGATAGCATCTTCCGAGCCCATAGCTCTGAAGATTATCACAATATCAACGCGCGTTTTTCGTTTATTTTTATGATATAAAATTCGGTAAAACTGAAATAAAGTTAAATTAAATCTGATTAAACGATTCAACGCACGTGACTAAATCGACCATCAAAATTTATTAAAAAGAACACAGAATAAAATGTAATAATTTTCAAAAATAAAATCATAACCTTATTCATTCTGTAATATTTTTACGCCTTATAATAATTAGTTTTTGATAATTTTCATTCTAAAGAATTTTAAATTGTTTAAAAAAATATGAAGTAATGGTGTAAAAATTTTTGCATTGGATATTGGTATACACACAAAAAGTAAATTATTTATTGAAAAATATAAAAACTACATTTGAAATATAAAAAAAGACCTTTGTTACAAAGAATACAGCATAGAACTAATGAAAAGTTCATTATTAAAATTAAAATTACAGGGGCGAAAATTTAATGAGAAAGGCGAAAATATCATGACTCAACCTATCAGGAAATCGCCGAGGGGCGAATCATATATTGGGTCAAATCTATAAGAAATAAAGTTTAATTTATAAAGACACACGTTCTTCCATTTTTCTTTGATAGTAAACTTTCTAGACGGAACATAAAAAGAAGGAACTTTATTATATACTGTGCTCGGTCTTTTTATATCTACATTAGCGATTGCTTTATATGTCACGACTATGATAGAATCGCCGGGGGGTGAAATTATCATGGCATCGCGCTATGAGGAAATCGCCGGCCGGCGATAAATAGGGGGCGAAAATATCATGCGACACCGGCCGTGTCTACATCTCACATTTTTAATATTTCCCGAATATACTAAAATCTCTTTAAGAAGCTAGAATTTTTTATTGATTTCAGAATTTTGATACGTCTTGACATTTTTTTTGGTAAGGTGTGATTACAAGGAGTTTTTATGCCCGTAGATTTGTAGGTTAGATCCCATTTTAATTACTGAATCCGAACTGAAATTGAACTTGTGTGCAAATCAATTTTTAGAAAGTCAAAGAAATTTGTTAATTTCTGGAAAATAAAAAAAGATTTTTCGAGGCGGAGAGTTTGTTTAAAGCTATTCATTGCAACAGAGACCGCTCTTTTAAACTGTGTATAATGGCTCTAATTAGGAAGCGATGCTAATGAAGCACGCTTTACTTAGGACATGATCCCAATTGTTAAACAATTGTTTGAGCAATGTATGTTTCTTTTTTTATGTTTTAATATTTTTTGTAAATTCGTGGCGATCTTTTTAAAAATAAAAAATAAGTAGGTACCATTTTTTGTGAATTTTTTGAAAACACATCGCGAAAAGAATTATTATCAGGGCAAAAACTTTTAAAGCCATATTTTATGGCTATTAGATAAAAAAGCTTTATAAGTAAATTGGACAGATAAAGACTGTTTCAAGTAGGAAACAGTATTATGCACCCAGTTTTTTATTTAAAGAAAGACCGGTTAAGATAAAACAATAGTGGTATATTGAGAGTTATCGCAATTTTGAATTCCTAAAGGATCAATAAATAAGATGTATTGCTATTTAGTGTTAAAGAGTTGCACGCCATTTCGTTAAATGAATAAAAAATTAAAGTCCTGGAAAATATTAACACTTTCAAATTTTTATTTATTATGCTTAAAAAAATTAAATGTCGTATATCATCAAATCTCCACTGAGAGCGCCACTACTATTAATATATTCATATTTTACTAATATCATTCTCAAATAACAATATTATTTACGAATATTATCATGGTCAAAAACACTCTTTTTATATCTTAAAGAAATTAATTGAAAATACTTTATATAAAAATAAAAAAAAACTTTAAGCTGTATGAAAGACTATTACTAGCCTTGAAAAATGCTCTAAGAATAGAGCAGGAAAAAGGGGCGACTTCTCCCCGGACGTGTGTTTAGACAGAAAAGATGTGGACTAGTCTGAGATGAACTTTATTTGCAAGACAATGAATGAAATGACGATTGAAAAAATTATACTCACAGCAATCTTTGACAAGCGCGAAATCGCCATTTTTTAATTAGGAGGTTATATTTGTATGTGTAAGAAACAACTATAAATTTGAATAAATAAATTATTAAATCAATATATTTAAATAAATAAATCAATAAATTCGTATAAATAAAATATTATCATATGGTAGAAATTTTTATCTCAGTGGGCAGCTGGCCAAAGCAAATACAATTTTCTCATTGTGCAAATACTCTCCATCAATTTTTCAAGGGTACTCTACCTGTTTTTTAAATCAAATTAAAAAAAATAACCTTATATAGTATAGTATTAGCTGCTCAATGAGAAATGTTTATAATCAATCAGTTGTCGAGATAAGATGTTTTAGCAGTTTTAATATTATCATTAGAAAACGTAATTTTCGTGAACATTACAATGTGAAAAACTTTGCTAACATTATTCATTCTTTATTTATGGTTGATAAACTGAATTTTTAAATTAAATATAAAAACGTTGGAATCTTAGCTACACAGCTATAGAGCTTTCAAACGAATACAAACGCAGCTTATAAATAATAAAAACAAAAAAATCACCCCTTACTAATTTTGGGGGTACAAAGGGGTCTGTATTTTGGTTACCCGACCATGTAAAGAAATTTTTTTTATATTTTTAAAATCAGCACGCCGAGAACTTTATAATGATATATTACTCGCCTATGTAAAGGGGCTGTGTCAAAAGCAAAATTTTTAGGGGTCACCCATTGCTGTGCCTTAGGGCAAAATTTTTTTTTCACAAAAATATAGAGCATAAATTCCGCATAAATCTCCCAGGTGTCAAACCTGTGGCTTAAGCAGTTTTTGAGCATTATGCCAAAAAGTTCACTTGCTACCCCCCATACAAAGATTTTTAGCAAAAATCGTAAAATTGACCCTATTTAACCTCTCGGGGTACCCGAGCCAGGTAGGTTACCCCTAACAAATTATATATTTTTAAGCTCAGGAAAGTACGGGAAATCTGCACAAAATTTTTTAGACGTAACGACTCAAATGGTAAAAAGTTAGAAATTTGGCTGAAAAAAATTGCCTCTAAATTTGGGTGGTTTTGGGGCTAACCCCCTAAAATTTTTGAAAAAAATTTTTTTCAGGAGGTAGCCAAAGGTTTAAGGACGTTAACGCGAGATACTTGCATATTGATCGCGGCGCGTTCAAAAGTTATAAGAGCTCAAACGAAAATTTTTTTGTCAGAATTTTTCCAGTATCGCTAAAAAATAGAGAATAGAAACAAGGTGAACTTTAAAAAAAATTGGAATAGTATTTAAAAAAACTTATGTAAAAAATAAAACAAGGACGTTAACGCGAGATATTTGCATATTGATCGCGGCGCGTTCAAAAGTTATAAGAGCTCAAACGAAAATTTTTTTGTCAGAATTTTTCCAGTATCGCTAAAAAATAGAGAATAGAAACAAGGTGAACTTTAAAAAAAAATTGGAATAGTATTTAAAAAAACTTATGTAAAAAATAAAAAAAAGGACTGTATGCTTAATTGTAAATAAAGCGGCAAATATTTTATGCAGTTGCTTTGAAAATTACAATTAGGCATGTTCTATGTGAAATAAAACAACTTTTGAAAAGTAAACCTATAAACAATATAAAACTTTGCCTAAAATTAGAACTTCTTAAGCATTATTTAATTAGTAAAAAAAGTTTTTCAGTATGTGTAATTTTTAGAAAACTTTTTTAGTATGTATAATTTAATAAAAAACCCAATAGTTGCTTTGCTAAAGCATAGTGTGATTTAATTTTTTTTACAATTATTCAAAAACGTCGAATAATTATCTTTAGCCGAAAAAAATGTTTATAAAATTATCTATGTATTCTTTACTCAGAGAACGTTTCGGTGGTAATTTGTATCGTTTTTATTATTTTGCAAGCGAAATATAAAAAAAAACACAAAAAACCCTGCGGCTATTTATGGGTATTATGACATTGAACTGTTTAGAATATAAGAAAAAAAGTTGACATATTTCCAACAGTGCGACAAGTCAGCTTATTTTTTTGCTTGTATTTTTATGAATATTTCTTATATTTCCGGTTTGGAGTGGAACTATTATGTTATTTAATGTCAACTTCTTAATGTACCGGTAATCAAAAAAGGTTCTGAAATGCATTTATAAAACAGAAATCTTTTTTTTTTTGGATTTAGAAAACTTCTTGTTTTTAAAGATTCCTTATTGTCTGTACTTTTTATCGCAGCTTAGAACATATTCAAAACATTCATAATTTACTTTTTTGGAAAACCGTGTCATTTTCATCTATTTTAGATATTCTCCGTGAAAATCGCTTACCACGTGTATACGTTGACCCTTTCTGATTATTGAGAGAGAAAATAGAAGTTACACGTAGAGCGTCAGCGCTATGCTCAATAACTAAATTTTACTTTTTTATAGCTGCTAATCCTGGTCATTAAAGTCTGAGACGCCAGATGAGCTTCATAATATGTGTTTAAAACGGAGTAATAACCAGAAAGTGTTAATGTTATGTTAACTTTTATGCTGATTTACTTAATGTACTTATAAAATTTATATAACTTTTTTCTGAATATTTGTTTAAATGTTTAAAAAAACTGTGAAAATATGTATTTTTAATGCTGGAAATATACAGAGGCGCTAGCCACTACATAAAATTGCTACTATTCGTGTGTTTAAAACAAACAAATTTAACATATAAATTGAGGCACTCTTATAGAGCGCATCCCAAATGAGGCTTTTAAGTGTTTTAATTAAAATTTTGTTTATGAAGCGTCCAGAATAATTAGGGTGTGTAATGGCCTCAATTGGGGTACGACCAAGTGGGTAACACCCCAATTAAATCCATCTAAAGCTGCTTGTATTTTTAATTTTTTGGACTTCGCTATTTGAAGATATTAAAACAAAAATTGCAAAACCAGACACTTCTATACGTATATTCCTTCAAATTTTGTACATTATTGTTCTATAGAAAATGCCGTATAATTTCAGGATATCATGTTACTATGAACAACGCAAGATAATGAGGGGAGATTTCAAGCTACAACAACAGTCTCTCCCAGAGGATATTACTGTGTAGTGTATAGACCTCTTAGTATTAAAAAATGGCAAACTAGACTTCTCTATGCACATATTCTTTCAAATAATTTTGCTAATGCACAATTAATTATACAAAATGGAATATAATTTCAGGGTACAATGGGACTATGAACAACACCAGTTACTGCGGGGAGACTTCAGACTACAACACCAGTCTCACCCTAAGGGCATCAGTGTGTATACACCTGTTAGTATTAAAAACTACCAAACTAAAGGTAAACCCAACGTGGCTGCAACAGTTGTTCGCTGGGTTAAAAAATGCCCCCATTAAGCAACCATTCAATTCACGAGAATTTGACGTCACTTTGTCAGCCAATTAGATTTGATTTAATACAGAGTGTTTTTGTTTGATAAAGTGACGTCAGATTCTCGTGATTTAAGTGATTACTTAATGGGGGACATTTTTTAGAACAATCAACAACTGTTGCAGCCACGTTGGGTTTATCTTTAGACTCTGCTATGCAAATATTTTTTCAAATTTTGCTAGGGCACATATACAAAAAATGCAACATCATTTTGGGGTATAATGTGACTATGAACAACGCCAGTTACTGCGGAGAGGCTTGAAACTACAACAACAGTCTCACTCAGAGGGTATTATTGTGTATAGACCTCTTAGTAAGAAAAACTGTAAAACCAGACCCCTTCTATGCACATATTCTTTCAAAATAATTTTTCTAATGCACATAATAATTATACAAAATGGAATAAAATTTCAGGGTATAATGTGACTATGAACAACATCAGTTACTGCGGGGAGGCTTCAGACTACAACACCAGTCTCACCCAGAGGTTTCGCTTTCTACTCATCGCTTACGGCGGGACCACGGTGTCCTGCATGAGCGCCTTGGAGAACGCCTTTTTCTTCACTTTTCTGCTCAGTAAGGCCCAATTCCGTCAAACCAATTTCCTCTACCTGGCTATTATCGCCGTTTGCGACCTGATTCAAAGCGTCTGCTACATCCTCGCCATGTCAGTGTCCATTATTTACGAGAGCAAGGGCGATGTACGCATGGCCGGCGTATGGCACAGTTACATTCTTCAGGTTGGAAAATAATGCAGGCTTGATATTTATACGATTTGTTTCATGAAGAAAGGTTTACTTGATGTATTATTCATATAGAAGAAATCTAAATAATTCGAACCACGTTTCTGCTTAGAATTTTAAATTATTATATTTGCGGTTTCAAGTTCCATGTAAACTTTGACCAGAATTTAAACTCTATGAATGGGAGGGGGGTTAAATTTAACCTTTAAAATTTGCAGATTTCAAGGTCGTGCTTATTAGAACATAGACACTTTAATTTCCCATTTTTAAAATCTAAGATTTTGTTTTGGCTTCTAGAAACAACAATTTGTGAAAATTTAAGACTAGAGATCTTGAAGCCTAAAGTCAATTTGATTGTCTAGTTAAGTTCAAATCCTCATTCCTTAGCACGCCTAAGCCTTATACCCCACGGATTGTAAAACTGCCATAAAATAAAAAAACGTTTATAGATCATCATCTAAAAAAATGTTCAGCACCAAGTTTTTTCAGTTTTGCATCAAAAATTATTAACAGTTTTATGTGAATAACCTTTACCAGGTTTAATAACAACAACCTTATTTTGTAACAATAAGATCGATGATTTCCAGCCTTTACCTATTACGCTAAAATTTACTCTGAGATCAAAATAAGACAAAAAACTACTCTATTTAATTTTGATTTAATGGTAAAATAGAAAGCTTTTTAATTTAACAAAAAAAACAACTTAAAGCATTCAGTACTGGTTAATATGTTTTATTTTCTATGTTTATAATATATTTTACAGGTATGGGTAATTAGTCACATTATTTTGCCTACAATTGCCTTTTTATTGGTTGCTGCATCATTTGAACGCTTTTTCTCCACTGTTTCAAGCAGAAAAATAATCTGGACGCCTCGTAAAAGATTGATGGCGTCAATAGGTAATGCCTATCTGTTTATTATTACATTTTGTTATTATTTTTTATTACAAGATAAAAAGGATAGTGGCTTATTTAATGACTTAGTCATTTTTTTTTCTATAATTTTAATGTTAAAAAATATATAGTATTTACCGAGAATCAATTACAAAGAATAACGACGGACATTTTAATGTACAAAAAGATCTCGCAGGCGATTTCGCATGTCAAAAGAGGCGGGTTAAAAACAGACACAGCATATAGACTAGTTCGGAATAAGGGTTTTTTAGTGTTAGGAAGAGGGTACATAACTAATAGCGCCAATCATATGTAGAGGGAAAATTGAGAAACAGCGAGCGACTAGTACATTTTACGGTGCAAAATATTTTAAATATTTATTGGTTTAAAATCTCGACCCCTTCTCTTCAAAATTTCTTAAATACTTTTTAAATATTGCAAACGCAAAAGCAGTTTTTGGGAATTTTTAGTTTTTTGCCGCTTCGTAGGTACGGCGCTGCTGGCGCGCTTGTTACCCAATTTTTTAATGTTTCAATTACAAAAAATGCTTAATTTAAAAGTTTGGAATGGACTTTTTAAAATTAATTTTTAAGTTTTGAATAGTTTTACAAGCAAAATATTAAAAAAAACTATGTAGGTTTAAAATTAATTTAAAAGCACAAATTTCATCTTTATTTTTACTAATTCGAAATTACTGTTCAGAAAAATACTAGTTTAGTGGTGATTTTAAAGTATTGTGACGTTTAATTAAAAAACAAAAATTTATTTAGCAGAAACTGATATATTACAGCACTTCAACGTAATGAAACATATCATCGTGTAGCAATTTTTATGAAGTATAGGTTTAAACTTAAGAAACTAAGAAAGCTAAGATTTTTTCAAATTTTATTTTTTTCTTTTTGTACCCTCTCTCGTACAGTAAAAGACGCTTATTCCGAACTAGTCTATACCGCACAAAGTTCTTCTGAAAAACAAATATTTTAAACAAAAAAATTTAAATGGTAAATTGTCATACAAAAAATTAAATGCAGCATATATTAAACTTTAAAATAAACTTTTATAATAATCCATTAATCCATTTATGAAATGTACATCTCTTTTCAAATTGACACTTACATTTAATTGTTAAAGTGTAACGTTTTTAACAATAAAACATAAAAAACCAATTGGGAGAAGATCTAATGTTTAATTTTTGAATTCATTATTATTATTGAGTTTATTCTATGATGCATTGGATTTTTGTATTATAGTTGACCCTTTTATATGTTTTTTGCTCAAAATTTTTTTCTCGTAAAAAATTTTGGGGTTTTTTGGCGTCCCGTTTTATTTTGCCTATTTTACTAATATCATAATGCAAAATCTTTTTCAAGACCTTTTTATAAATTCGTATTTTTGTCGTAATTTTTCATAAAGTAAGATTAAATTTATACAAAATCTATGAAATCTTTTCATTTTTAATTTTTTTGCTATATGTTTTTCAAAAATATTATATTAATTAATAAATCTATGTATATCCGCATTAAAATATTATTACGCTATTAGTTACCTGGGTTGTTGTCGTTAAATGAGATCTATTGACTTACTGGGGAATTAGACATTATTAATAAATTATTCAGAAGACTAAGGGTTTTTTAGCTTTTTTGGACAAAAAAATCAATAATAAAATTTTTGCTCGAGTGAGCGAGGTTATATGGTGCTGACTCAGGTGACGTAATATTTTAAAACTGAATTTTTATAAAATGTGACGTTTTCTCAGTCAGATCCATTTTGGTTTTAATTTTAAAAATTTTTAGTGTAATGTTGTTTGCGAAGTTTTTATTTTTTTCGCCAATTATTAGCGTGGGTGCGTGGATACTTTTCTTAGTAATTCCAAAATTGATCGTCATGTGGATTCATTTAAAATTAACTTAGACAACCTTAAAACAAACAAACAAACAAACAAAATTATTTGCGAAAGCCACCGATCCGCGATTTTCAGGTGCCTTTACGCTCACTTTAATCAGCAAAGGAACGATTTACTTCGAATTTCAAGTGGTTCACGTTGCTGAATGCAAAGGAATGTTGACAGAGTACCGAATTGCTGAATCGGAATTTTTAAGCACTCACCCTTCCTATGCAACTATATGGTGCTTTTGGTAGGAATTCAAACATTACTTTTAACATATGATTGTTCTTGTTTGTAATATTATGTAATATAACTTGAATAATCTGACTAGGTACTGTATAATGGGGGGTTTTTTTATTTTTTTTTTTTTTTTTGGGCTTTTTTTTTTTTTTTTTTTTTTTTTTTTTTTTTTTTTTGCTTTTTTTTTTTTTTTTTTTTTTTTTTTTTTTTTTTTTGTTGTGTTTTGCTTTTTTTTTTTTTTTTTTTTTTTTTTTTTTTTTTTTTTTTTTTTTTTTTCTTTTGGTGTTGTTGGTCTGCTCTTTTGGTTTTTTGTTTTTTTTTCTTCTTTTTTTTTTTTTTTTTTGGTTTATTTCTTGGTCTTGTTTTTGCTTTTTTTTTTTTTGTGCTTTTTGTGGGGGTTTTCGGGGTTTTGTGGCTTCTGGATGGTTTGGCTTGTTTGTTTGGTTTGGCTGTCTTTTCTGATATTTTTTTTTATTTGTCTTGCTTTGTTTTTTTTTGTTTGATGTTTGTTTGTCTTGGGGTCGCTTTTTTATGTTGTTCTTTTATCTTCTTGGTGGGTTCGCGCTTGTTGCTGTGGTTGTTTTGTTTTGTGGTGTATTTTTTCGTGTTTATTGGGTGGGGTGTCTATTCTTTTTCGCTGTCTTCTTTTCTTTTCCGGGGTCGCTTTTGCTCTTTTGGCTTTCGCTGTATGGTTGTGGGTTTGGTGGTTTTTGTTGTTTTTTTTTTTTCTTTCTCTTCTTCTTCTTTTCTTTTTTGCTTTTTTTTTTTTTTTCTTTGTTTGGCTTTGGTTGCTTTCTTGGCTTTTTTTTTTGTCTTTTTGTTTTTGTTGTTTTTTTTATTTTTGTTTTGTTTTTTGTGCGTTGGTCTTTGCGGGGGTCTTTTTTTTTTTGTTCTTTTTTTTTTTTTTTTTTTGTGGGGGGGCGGTTTCGTGGTGGGGTGTCTTCGGCGCGCTTCTTGGTGGTTTTTGTTTTCGTGTTTTTTTTTTTTTTTTTTTTTTCTTTTTTTTGTTTGGCGCGTCGCGCGCTCTGTGGGTGTCTTGTCTGGGCGTCTGCGCTCTTTTGGTTTTTGTTTTTCTTCTTCTTTTTTTTTTTTTTCTCGGCGGTTTTTTGTTTGCGGCCTGCTGGTTTTGCTTTTTTTTTGGGCTGTGCTTTGGTCGGGGGGGGGGGTTCGGTTTGTTGCGGTGGGGGGTGGTTGTGGCGGTGTTTGGTGGGCGCCTTGTTGCTTGGTTTTTGTTGTGTGTTGCCGCTTTGGCGGGTTCGGTCTTGGGGGTGCGCTTGTGCGGTCGCCGTGGGGGTGTTGGGTGGGTGTTCTGTGTAATTGTAATAGTTATAGCTTGTACAACAAAATAGTTGTGTGCCGTAAGTTTTTATCAATACTCCGAGGATCTTCGTGTAAGTTTACATCTTTAACAACTGTTCGGCCAATTAGTAGTGATTATTTAAAATAATTGTTCTGTTGTTGTTTTAATATTGATATTAAGAATGAGTTTGGGGTCAATTTTATGTGTGTTGTTAGTTGAAACTGATTTTTAGACGCATGTAGTAAATTTTTTTTTAAAATAATGAGAAAAAGCTGGCATTATTTTCTTATTTTTTAGAAAGATTTTTCTGTTGATACTACAAAGGGATACTTTGCGGAGTTGGTTTAGGTATCAAGTTAGGTGTTTTACTTTTTTTAAAATTTTTTTAGTGTTCGATTTGTAAATGATGTTGTTATCTACGTGGAGTACGATATTCCCTTATGATTGTATAGATTGCCTTTTTAACTAAGAAATATAATTTATATTATTCGTTTATTTCTTCACATTTATGGTAAATAAGTCGAATGAAGCTCCTGATTATATATGTTTATTTATGTAGTTTAATTTCGTCTCAATTTAAATCACTTATTAAGCGGTACATAATTTTATTATTATTTAGACGCTGTCGATTTTTACAATGTAAGTATAAAACTTTGCTAAACAAAAAAAAACAATATAAAACTTGCAATTGTCTGGTTTAACCAGCAAACCCGAACAAACCTATGCGAGTTTCTAACCATAAAATTGTGGACAGGCTAAAATTCTGGCTGTTTATATTTTGGTTAACGAGTCAAATCTTACTTAATTTTTTCTCAGGCGGAAATAGGTCCTGAACCAGGAAGTGTCTTTGAGTCTTTTGGTATTTTTAGGCCAAAAAGTGCTGCGAATCCTCAGAAGGTATTCCTTGCCACCGCTGCTCAGTGTTAAATTTCTTTTGG
>JASAMX010017785.1:0-18768 GCA_030248175.1 Microlaimidae sp. YZB2_3 | reverse complement strand
ATTTTGATTCATTTTGGGAGTTACTGATCAGAGCATCGGAATCACCCCACCTTATACCAGGTAGGTTTAAATCACCTATTACTACAGTTGTATGCTTAACATTTGTTGTGTAATATTCAATCAAGTCTAAAAGCATGGAATCAATCAGCTTTTATATTAGGAGGTCTATACAAATTTATCAGGCGAATTTTATTACTTTCAATAATAAGATCAGCAACTATAACGTCCAAATTTTCATAATTACTGTGAATTTGGATTTCATGATATTTTAATTTGTTATTAATTAAGGTAAGAACTCATACCCCATACTGTGATGCCTATCTTTTCTCAAAATGCTAAAATTACTTTCTTTAATAATAAATTGATCTGGAATTTCATTATGAAGCCAGGACTCCTGAACAAATATAATATCAGGCAAACCATAATTAGTATCAGCACCTTTAATTAAGAGCTCAAATTCATTCATAACATTTAGAAGAGATCTGGAATTAAGAGAAATTAATTTTAGTTTGTTTTGAAGTTTGAAATTTATTATTTTGTTTTGTTTAACAATACTAAGTCTGCAACTGGGTTGCACAATATCCTATTTAGAAGTGAAGTCAAGGTTCTTAATTTCAAGTGTGCATTTTTTATCTTGGTCAAACATATAAGGGTCCCCTGAATCACTATAGCGGATGTAGACATTTCTGTCTTCACTACGCAGCTGTTTTGCTTTTGCAAGCATTATTGATTGTTGCTCTCTTTGTTCAGTGGTGAGGGAAGGTCAAACGAAAATGTTCTTGTATGATTCAGATCTTCGCAGCTTTCCATTTGAGCGCGTAAATCTGTTGCGAATGGAGTTGCTGAAGAAACGCACTTTAAGGAGTCGAGGCTTTCCAGAATCAATTTTCCCGATACGGAAGCAATCAACCACTGTGGCATTTAGATCTCCTTTGTCGTTGATTGCTTCCTGGACCAAGGCATTAATTTTTCTCTCATCTTCTTGTGGACTATTAGATTCCTGGAGGCCAGCTACAACAGCTAAAGTGGAGTGATCCCGCTTCAATTCAGCTTTTTTCATTCGATCCTCCATCCATGGTATAAGTTCTTGTATCACTTTGGAGCAGATTGTAGCTATGACATTTTCATCAATACCCGAAGATGGAGTATTTTGCAGAGCATTTTCAAGAACACTTACACGATCAAGTAGCTGCGATCGTTCTTGCTCCAAATCAGAAACCTTTGCTCGAAGCAGATCCATTTCTGAACCGATGGAAGTTATCCGGGTGTTGTGCTTTTTTTCATTGGCCATTGTTTTTTTAAGCGTCTTTAACGTAAGTGGGTAAAAAGTTAGCTTGTCTGGGCTTTGTGATCTGGACATAGTCTTCTGTAAGCTCATGAGAAAGATTGGAGTGCCAATGGTGGGTCTGGACTCTGAAGTAATACAGAAGAGATAAAATCGGTAATATAAATCTTGGAACAGCGCACGCACTGACGTAGGTGTAAAAGGGGACCCCTTAGATGGGATTTTTGGGTGGAAACGGGAGGTGCCTGTGTTGATTTTGAACGAGACATTCAAAATAAAGATATCAAAAGACGAGTTTCGAGGAACACCAGGTGGTTAGGGAAGGAAGAGCCTTTTGAGCGAATAGGGCATTCAAGGGGGGCTTAACCAGGGATAAGTATGGACGCCCCCTCTTACTGGGGAGAGAATCGATATTAGATTAAGGGGTAAAACTGACTATTAAAACGCGGTCTTTGAACTTTTTCAATATGACTTGAAAACTACACATACTGTTTTAACTAAAGTATTTTTGTATAAATAAACAATTTTAAGAATATTTGAATAAAAGTTAATGACATGATATTGTTAATTTTTAATTTCGAAATAAAAAAAATAAAATTGAAAAAGACGAATTTTATTTCGATTTTGTATTGGTTCACATTATTAATTTAAATTAATAAAAATTTAATTCTTCTGTATGTTTGATTATGTTATAAGTTTATTGTACATTATTATTATTAATCATTATTTAAAGGAATTGAGTCTTTTATCAATTTATATTATATTATGTGAGCCAATGCAAAAGCCAATCAACAATCGTTGGTTAATCCTTGGTTAATCGCGCTTTATGAGTGCGGCTATCGAAATGAAACCGAATGGACTACAAGAAACATGGACTGAGAGGTTTTTTAAAACTTCCGTAATTTTGAAGTTTTAATTAAATCTTTAAAATGTTTTGTCTTATTTTCGGAAAACTCGTCTTTTGGATGCGATTTTGTGAACATACTTTTTTAAGACGTGGATCAAAAACATTTTTTTCCTTAGGCCTAAGCAAAATCTAAAAATCAAGCAAAATTTTACCATTATAAACTTTTATTCAATAATTTGTTTTGAAAAACTGCAAACCTAAGCCTAAGCGAAAGCTAAAACTTAACCAAAACTTTATTGTAGTAAATTTGTATTTTATAGCGTGCTTTTTAAATTTAAAAGTAAAAACCTTATTATTTTCCTAAAAAAATTAAGCAAAATTTTATGGTTTGAGCGAAATTTTTCGTGGTTAAAACACGTTTACAAAATCGCATCCAAAAAACGAGTTTTCCGAAGTCGAGATGTAAAAAACAAAACTTCCAGACACACTTTGGAATTCCAGAGGGAGAGACACGTATCGTAGGTAATAGCAGCACTATGACTGACTTTAGAATATTTTAAAATTATGTTTTTAGTAACACAATGATCATGACTAAGATGGGATAAAATTACGGCATCCACATATTGAATATTCATACATACATATGTTGTAAGTAATGTAAGCAATAGTTTATTGTAAAGGTATTGAATGCATAGATATACATTGAACACTTATATACAATAGAAGAAATTTAAATTTAAATTTAAAAGTACATCAATATTTGTCCGTAAAAACATTTTAGAAGAAAATAATAGTCTATTATTTAAAAAGGCTTACAAGTTAGTAAACTCTACATAAACACGAAAGATCAAAATTTGTTAGTTTTTTACAAAATATATTATAGGTTCTGGACGAAACAATATCAATACTCAGTGAATTCTGAATTTTACAAACGCGTAATCCAAAACAATAATAATAAGTGAGGTAAAAAATTACTTTTACTTTTACTTAAAGTAATAAAAGTAACGGATTTCGGATTACTTTTACTTTTACTCTTACTTGACTTTTGAAATTTCAAATATTTTAAAATATTTTAAAATAGTTTAAATACATTTCTTCGAAATTATTTTGTTGATATAATGTTACAATTGTTTGCTTATTTTAAATGTGATTTTTTATAGTATTAATATTGGTTATACTTCCTGAAGCTCCGATTTTCGTCAGTCGCATTCATAAAACAAAGAAGTTAATTCAACTGCTTATTTGTACATTTAAGATTTTGACCAAATACAATCATTAAAAACGCCCAAAGCAGCTTGGTGTTATGACGGCGAATAAAAGTCGCGATAGTAATTCTTTTTTCTTAATCTCTAGAAAAAGGATAAGTTTTCCCATGTTATTTGCCATGTTCTGAGCTTAAAAAAGTTTTAATTGTCTAAACTTTTACAAATTCCCCAATTATCACAAATTACCATTCAAAAATTAAAAAAATATGTTAAATCCAAGTTTTTTTAAAAAATTTTTTAAAAACTTTCATTAAATAATTTGCGTTGAACAAACAATATTATCAAACTTCAACCTGAAACAAAATATAACGTACATTTTCAGGGATAAATCATTTCTGAATTTAAAACCTGTGCATAAAAAGGCAGTTTGTTTTAAAAAGTTTTTTTAAACTCTTACGATTTTTTAATAAACCCAATAAAACCATTTTTTAGAACTGAAAAATTATTTATTGTTTTTAAAACTATAAGAAGGTGTAGCTTGGGCAACGACTTGGGTGGCTTGGGTGACCGGTAGTGTTGTGATAACAATTTAAGTAGTTAACTACTTAACTACCATAATTTTGGCTAACTACTTAACTACCTATTTTCTTTTCTCAAAGTAGTTAACTACCTACTTAACTACCTACTTTCAAAATATAAAGTAGTTAACACAAGTAGTTAACAAAATAGGCAGAAAGTAGTTAGCTAAGTAGGCAAAATGTAGTTGGCGAAGTAGGCATAAAGTAGTTAGTAAAATGGACAGTCAAGTAGTTATTGTTTTTACACAAACAATCAATATCTGGGGGTGGTGTTGTGTTTTCAGTGGCGATGTACACAAAAAGGATTCCACAACAGTAGTTTATTTGCTAACAGGAACAGATAAACAAAACCAGTAGCAAGTAGCACAAAGCAAAGCAGTAGTATAGTACAGCCAGAGCAGTAATGACAAAGCACAAAGAAAGGCAAATATACACAACAATAATCAGGAGCTAATAGGCCCCATTTATATACCAGCAAAGCATGCTTCCAGAAGTTTCTAGAAAGTTCTTAGCCAATGAGCATTAGGTAATATGACCTCACTTTCCAGAATGTTCTAGAAGGTTCTACATACAATCTTAGGAAAACATTTTACTTAAATAATTTTATCACTGTAGTTTATATCAAAGTATTAGCAGTTTGTAAAGTACCTTAACACCTCCCTGCCAGCCTGAGGTTATCCCACCAAAGGCGATCAGTCTAATTACAGCAAGTCTTAGTCTTCTGCGTCTGATTTCGTTTGGAGCAGCGAGGGTTGTGAATCCCATATTCATCTCCAGTTGGTAGGCGTGGATTCCTCTTTTCGTTAGCTGCTGGCAGTTCATTATACTCCAAGTCTCTTAGCTCTGGAATTGAAGTGTATGCAGTTTTATTCTTTTGCAAAGGGGCTTCTCAAGGATCCTCATCTTGATGAACTCCATAGCGAGGTCGGAGTTGTTCCAGGTGTCTGCGCCAAGTTGGACCACGGGGGCAAACCTTGACATTAACGCTTCTTGATCCAAAAACTTTCGTGATCACTGCAGGTACCCAACGTGGATCCTTGTCACGTTTTGGACCACAGTACAAGGCATAGCAAGGTGTTCCTACAGAATAGGACCACATCTTAGCAATCTGCGCTAACGAATTTTCCTTCAATTGGAACTTTGTGGCCAACTGGGCTTGCTTTCCTTGAGCCAAGTGTGGAGGTGAAGGCAGTAGGACATCAATCTTGCAGCAGATTTGACGTCCATTTAGCAATTCACTGGGTGAAAATCCAGTAGGCAAAGGTGTGCGCCTGTAATGTTTCAAGAATTCTCGCAGTGCTATCCTTGGTGCCAAAGATGATTTCTTTAGAGCCTGCTTGAAAGATTGAACTAGGCGTTCAGCAGCTCCATTTGTAACAGGGTGATATGGCGCACCTGTTAAGTGTACAATTCCTCGTTCCCTGCACCACTGCTGGAACTCTTCAGATGTGAAGGTAGTAGCATTGTCTGAGACTATGGTATGAGGGTAACCCCAATGAGCAAAATCCTCTTCCAGCAGGTTGGTAGTAGCTTTTGTAGAAGTTGAACTTGTTGCATGTATGCAGGGATACTTGGAGTAAGCATCAATCATGACCAGCCAGTTGTTTCCCATGAAATTAACAGCATGGTCAATGTGTAGTCAGCTCCACGGTTTTTCTGGTAGCATCCAGGGGTGAACTGCAGGTTTTGATGGCTTGTTTTGATGTTCTGCACAAGAGGTGCATAGATGACATGCTTCCATGATGTCAGCATCAATTCTTGGCCAGTAGACTGCAGTGCGTGCAAGCTGCTTCATACGCTGCATGCCAAAATGTCCTAAATGAAGCAGCTCCAAGACTTGTCATTGCAATGACACAGGGATTACTACCCGAGACCCATAAAGTAGGCACCCGCTGGCAATGCTTAGGAAACTAGCTATCTTCTTGAAATCCTTCACAGAGCAGCCCTCACTGATAGGCGTGTCCTCATCAGTGTCTTTGTCAGGAGTATTTGTGGAACCTTCATCAGAAGCTAAGTGAGCTGGCCATCCTTCTCTAGTGTACCGCATCACTGTAGATAGGACTGTATCTTTGGATGTTTCTTTAGCCAAGACTCCAGGGTCAGTCAGCTTCAGCTGTAATCCAATGGTCCTGATTGAGCAAACAGTGTCAACATCTACTCCATCCTCCTTCCTGTCAAAGAAGGTGTCTGGTCCAGCTGGCAGACGACTTAGAGCATCAGCATTTCCATGGTGAGAAGTTTTTTGGTATTCAATGGAGTATTCATACTGATTCAGGAACAAGGCCCATCTGGCTAATCTGTTAGCAGCCAGAGCAGGTGTACCCTTGTGTGGCCCAAACAGTGCAAGCAGAGGTTTGTGATCGGTAACCAGAATGAAGCGTCTACCATATAGGAATTGGTGAAATTTCTGTAAGGCATAAATGATGGCCAGGGCTTCTTTCTGTATTTGGCTGTACTGGCGCTGGGTTTCTGTCAGCGTTTTTGATACATTGGCGAGAGGGCGCTCACTGCCATCAGGGTAGCGGTGAAAATATACTGCACCAATCCCAACTTCTGACGCATCGCAAGCAACCCCAAGTTCCAGGGATGGATCAAAGTGAGCAAGCAGGTTCTCACTGCATAGAAGATCCTTCAATTTTACAAAAGCAACTTGTTGCTTTGCTTCCCAGCGCCATTGTACGCCTTTTCTTGTAAGCATGTGAAGTGGCTCAGTGACTGTAGTGAGGTTGGGCAGGAATTTGGCATAGAATTGCACTGAGCCCAGGAAAGATCGAAGACTGGCAACATCAGTGGGAGGAGGCATCTTGAGTACTGCCTCCACTTTGGATCCCTTGGCAATGCCGTGATTTGAGAGGATATGGCCCAAGTATTCCACTGATGGCTGTGCAAAAATGCATTTTTCTAAGCGGCATCTCAGCCCTTTTTCATCCAAGCGCTGTAGTAATCTCTGAAGGTTTTCCAAATGTTCTTGTGGTGTTTTTCCACCTACAAGTATGTCATCAAAGTAGACAACCACACCTGGAAGATCGCAGCACATTTGCTCCATTATTTCCTGGAAATAAGCTGGAGCAGAACTAATGCCAAAGGGTAATCGTAATTGAAGCAGCACCCCTCGGTGAGTGCTTAAGGCAAGCTTCTTCTGGCTCACAGGACCAAGTTGAATCTGGTTATAGGCATCCGCCAGATCAATTTTGGTGAAGCAGTAACCTCCTCCCAGTTTGCGCATCAAATCCTCTGGGAGAGGAATTGGTTGACGATGGACCTCCAGTTGAGGATTCACTGTGGCTGAGTAGTCTCCACAGACTCTGATCTTTGGGTGTTACTCTTTCTTTAATTGAGCTTTGCGAACTGAGATCACTGGAGTGCCACTATCATTGAACTGTGTGGGCTTCCACACACCTTTGGCAATTCCTTCATCATAGACATGATTGAGGTCCTCCTGAATTGCAAAAGGCACTGGTCTTGCCTTGCAAAAGACAGGTTTAGCATCGGGTTTAAATTTGACCTCCAACTCAAAATCCTTCAGGCAACCCAATTCTGGTTTGAAGACGTGGAAATTCCTTGCATAACTGCTTGCAGGCCTCTTGCCTGTCTGCAGTATAATCTTGCTTGATCACATGGACAGTAGTAGTACTGGATCCATTGTATAAAGATTCCAGCATACCATCAATGGATATTCCTAGTTGGTAAATAGCAGTTCTTCCCAGTAGGTTCAGCTTTGGAACTCGGCAAACAATGTAGGGAAGTGGCAGAGTGTTGGTGTGTGTGCCAACACTTGTGTCCAGGACACAGGTTCCAAGAACTGGCATGTAATGCTTTGAGGCAGATTCATAGAGTTCGTTTTGTACTGGATCAACTCTGGCTTTCCCAACTTCTTCCATGTGTCAACAGAGATGAAATTTTCCCCTGCCCCAGTGTCCATTTCCATCTTCACAGGTTGATTATTCAACTGGAAGTCGCAATGTAGCTGAGGAATAGAATGGACCATTTTGTGCACAGACTTGACTCTGTGTGCAGATTTGGCGACCCCAGATTTGTTCTGTGCATTCTGCTTAGAAAGACAGACAGCTTCAATATGCCCCTGTTTCTTGTAATAATGGCAGGTAGCAGTTTTGAAGCGGCAGGTATCAGCCTTGTGATTGGCCTTTCCAAAGCAAAAACAGGAAACCTGTTTTGTAGGTCCCAAGTGCTGGCTCACAGCTGGTTGCTTGATTCCAGCCATGTTGTTTGTAGCAGTCTTCATGTGCAGTTTTCCAGACAGGATTTTCTTGACAGGTTCAGCCTTGGAACCATAGACAGTCTCCTTGGCCACCTTGGCAGCATCTTCTGTTTTAATGGCCAGTTCTATGGCTCTGGTGAAATTGAGCTCATCATCTTTAATCTTGAAGAGAGCTTTTAGAACTGCCTCATTTCCCACTGAGCAGATGAAACGGGTTCGCAAGGCTTCATCTTGTGGGTCCTTGATAGAAGCAAAATCGCAGGTAGCAGCATCCTGACGAATTCTGGCTGCTAAGTCCTGAATGGTTTCTCCTGGTTTCCTTTTGGTGTTTGACCAAAACTTAAAACGCTCTCGAACAATGAAGCGTTTAGGGTCAAACTGGTCCTTCATAAATTCTACAATTTCTTCCATTGTGAGTTCATTGATGTCCTTAGGAGGCGTCTGTTGAGATGCCAGATTTGCAAGAAGCTTGTAGGTAGTGGCTGATTGGTTTGTCAGAAACACTTGAGCTGGTTTTTCAGCTGGGATAGAGTTTGCCCCAGTGAAAGTCTGGAACCGAGCCCAATAATCAGTCCACAGTTCAGCAGTAGAATCAAACCCAGGGAAGCTAGGGATGGCGGCAGCAGTTGGAGAGGCCCCTACTGCTAAACCAGAAATACTCTTAACTGAGAGTTTTTCCATCAGTTGCTTGAGTTCATCCATAAGAAGTGATTCTCTCCTTTCTGCTTCTTTTCTCTGTATCTCCATTTGCTCTTGAAGTAGCTTGATCAGTTCATTCGTTTCGGACATTTTTGCAAGTGACTGTAATTACACCAGAAAATAAGCAGGTATTCTGGGTAATCTGGGTGTCAGACCAGGAAGGTAGCAAATACAATGGAAGATCTTGCTCGTCACGCCAGTAAATCCTTGTTGTGTTTTCAGTGGCGATGTACACAAAAGGATTCCACAACAGTAGTTTATTTGCTAACAGGAACAGATAAACAGCAGCAGTAGCAAGTAGCACAAAGCAAAGCAGTAGTATAGTACAGCCAGAGCAGTAATGACAAAGCACAAAGAAAGGCAAATATACACAACAATAATCAGGAGCTAATACGCCCCATTTATATACCAGCAAAGCATGCTTCCAGAAGTTTCTAGAAAGTTCTTAGCCAATGAGCATTAGGTAATATGACCTCACTTTCCAGAATGTTCTAGAAGGTTCTACATACAATCTTAGGAAAACATTTTACTTAAATAATTTTATCACTGTAGTTTATATCAAAGTATTAGCAGTTTGTAAAGTACCTTAACAGGTGGATATACACAAAAAACTCACAGCTGTTTAAAATAGAATGTGGTGATAGTGACATATGTAATTATTCCCAGTAATTTGCACGCGCTGAGTGTCCTTAATAAAAATCCATATCTGGACACTCAACAGTGGTTTTATACACAAGGCATCCTTTATAGTTTTGAACCCATTTTAAAATGCAGCAATGCTTTGATTAAAGTTTACTAGAGATTACCTTATCAAATACATTGTTAACATAAATTATAATAGGACAAACTTGAAGACCTTATTTCTAAATTGTACTCCAGAACAGATGATGTGTTTTTGCTCGTACTCTATTCTAAAGAGCAACTCAACCCTTTTTTGCAAACAGCAAGAAAAAAATCTTAAGCGTTTTAAACGTCTGTTTGCGGGCTCGCATATGAGACACCCGAGATGTAGTACTCTGTTGCGCCTGCCAACGCATTTCCCAATACCTAACTCCAAGATCATCTTATCGTTCCCTAGCAACAACCGATTATATTTTTCAAAACTATTTTGGTAGCTTACAAAATTTTATTGTTAAATAACTACAAGTTATTTTATAGTATTATTCTAAACAATAATAAAAAAACGCATAATAAAAGAAATTATCTGTGGCTCATACAGTTATTTTGAGATAAAACAAAGAAAACAACTGTTATTTGCAAGCTTTAGAGTATCTTATATACTTTTAAATATAAGTTTTACACATTTTATAGCTTAAAAAAAATCAATTTTTTAAATAGTGTTATCATTGCGTGTTATTGATGTATAAAAAAATATTCAAGACGTGTAATTAAACATTTGACATAGCTTTAGGTTATTTTTAAGGTGCATTAATTTTTTTATATTTAAAAAAACGCAAGCTATTACGATTGTAGCTCAAATTTCGGCGGTTTGCAAAAAATTATAGCATATTTTGTCTATAGGCAAATAAAATCTAGCTGACCTCGATAATTGCCGTTTTAATCGACTATTTAACAACAAAACCATCCAAATATTTTAACAAAAGCGGTTTATTATTAAGGATCAAAACCCATTTTTTGTGTATATTTTGTGAAAAAGTGGAATTCAAAAAATCGTGTGTTTTTGATTTTTTTTAACGTCATAACCGCATAATTTTAATTGGTCCTTTCGTGTCTCTATACTAATCATAATAATACAAGGTCAGCCAGATATAATATTCAACCATAATGGTGTTTCCACTATTCAATATCATGCTGCAGAGCTCCAGAAAAATAGTAATAAATAGCAATAATAAACTAAGGAAATATAAAACATTCATGCAAACATGTAATATAAAAGCATAAATTTAAACAAATAATATAAATTCTAATACACTTGTGTATTTTGTGTAAAATATTTTCTCTGGTGCGGGCCACTAGATTGTTGCTAGAAAGATTTTAAAAAATGCTACCAAGTTTGTCACTGGGATTTATGTGCATGTTTGATTATCTAGGGTTTCCGCGTTTTAATTATCTAGCAGAATACGAACAAAGATTTTAACGTGCGTAAATTATTTACTGTAATATAAATGCTTAAAACACACTTTTTTAGATGTAAATCCACAAAAGAGATTCTGTGCCATCGCTGCTCAGTGTTAGTTCTATGTCCCGACCGGCCTGCTCACCGTCGAGACGCCAAGTTTAACACAGTGCAGCACTGACGCGGAATACCTTCTGCGGATTGTCAGCGGTATTTGGGCGAAAAAATCCCAACAGGTAGGGAAAACTGACATTATTATTTGCAATTCCTGGGCGGGGCTCCGGCCATTCAAAAGGAAGGAGTTCCAGAGCTTCGTTAATTAAATTAGTAATGCTTTTATGTCTCAAAAATATTATTGGCATTTTTGGGCTATTTTTATCGTTTTTAATAAATTCTGAAAAAAATTAAATTACAAAAAAGTTTTGACAAGTCTTTTTTTGTATTATTCTTTTAATTATTATTAAAATTAAAACAAAAATAGGGCGGCATTATTAAGTTCCATTTTTTGAAGCTTTAAAAAATCCATTTTCGCGTTGTCCCCATTCACAACTATGGTTTCAAATAGAGCAGTATAATTTAAAGTCTATACAAAATGATATAAAAATTTTTTTCATGTAAATTTAAATCCCTAACGGCATGATTTATACATAATGTGTAGCATTTAACGTTGGCTATACACTTATAAAATTATCATCTAAATAAACCTTAGTGTTAATAACGTATGCCCGCTTGAAAATTTTTAGTCCAGTCCAGTCCAATTCTAAGTTTTGTAGAAACCTTTTTTGTTTCTCATTCTTTCTTTGTTCTTAATTAATTTTCATGAATTCTTGGTTTGGTACAAAGAGTCCGGTTAATTAAAGTGAATATAAGTTTTAATTTATACGCTTTTTTACAATATAACTTGTTACTCCAAGTACTTCTAACACTAAATTTTTACACTAAATTCTGACAAAAATATTTTTTTTTCATTTAAAATTTAAGGTTTGAATTTTAAAATTAAATAAAAATGATAGGATTTTTAGTTTTTGTAACTTAAATTATCAAATTTTATAATCATTCATAACAATTTATTTTAAAAAAGGTAGAATTTTATGGTATAATTAATTATGAAAACTAAATAACAAATAACGTTTATAAGAGTAAAAATTGATTTATTAAACGTACATAGATCAAGCAAATTTTATAAAACAAAATGTCATCAAACTTTTAAACAAGCAATAAATGTCAAGAAACAGTTAAGCACTGGACATTTTTGTCCAAAGTGTCCAAAGGATAAAATCAAAAAACTTGATTTTGACAAAAAAAAAACTGGCAATCTAATAAAGTTTTAAAAAATCAAAAAAAAAAACTTTTTTATGATTTTTCATACACGATACTAAAAAAAATAAAAAAGTTTAAAAAAACAAATCAAGCAACCTTAAAATCACCTAAAACCAAAGTTTTTGTTTTGTCCTTTGGACGTACCAAACCAAACTTAAATGCACGAAGACATTAATAAAAAAAGCTTTTTTTTAATTTTTAGAAAAATTCTTCAATTGTTAAAACTCTTCTTCGTCTGAATCTGTGTCCTCATTATTAATTAAATCCGGTTCATTTAAAACAGCATATAGAACTAGCAAGGCATTGAAGTTACTAAGTTTAATAAATAGAAGACGTCGTTTACTTTTTTATTTTTTAGACGCAGAAAACCTTCATAAGCAAAAGACGCATTTTCAAAAGCTGAAGCAATATCAGCTGACATAACCTCTTTTTAAAAAAAAATAAATGAAGTTGAATAATCTCCCAACATATTATTTCGAATTTTTGACCCTTTTGATGAAAAAAATACGCCACGAATATCTTGAAAAAGAGTGTTTTTTGTAATTTTTAACTTTTACAACTGGCCAATCATCCTTTTTTAAATTGTCAGTAACTGGATATTGCACATAAACTATAGGAAACGGCTCTGGTTTATGTTGTGCGTTAGCGATTAAATCAACCCATTCAGAGGATTTATAACAGTTTATTTTTTACGCCTTTTTTTCAATTTGCGCAAAATCTGTGTCGCAGTCTAAATATGAATGTCCAGGTATTGGAAAGTTAACTTAAATTTTCTTTAAACCGTTTATTTGCCAAGTATTGAAAGTATGAGAAAACATATCTATTTTTGTTTTGACCTGGGCAATTATCAGCAAATAAATAGAGAATACTAGCATCCTGATCAATGCAATTAGCCAAATAATAGTCTAAACACGAAATGACTTCGTTTGAACCCTTTAAACAAAAATGTTGCGCAGAAATAAACATAATTCCTATGCCACTGACCGTATTATAAATACAAAAGTTGTGAAGCCACAGTTGTCGTTTATAGTATTCTGGGCCACAGTTAGTGTGCGGTAGAGGTAATTTTTTTTTAAAATCAAAGCACAGTGCTGTTTTTGTTCTATCTTTGCGGCAAATTTCTTTTCCTTCTTTTTTTGGCTGTCCATGCATCCCCCCTTCTGACGTGCAATTCGAAATTATTTTGAAGTTTTTTAAAATTTTCAGAATTTTTTTCAATTTTTTATTTGAACAGCAAATATATCACAAGTGGCACACTTGTCAGTTCGGGGAAACCCAAAAGAAATATTGAATTCTGAATTAAAAATTTTAGCATAAGTAGCATAAGATAATGACGTTTTTTCTGAAGCAGGTATCGCATGCAATATTTTAAAATTTTACAAATTTAGTATTTAAACTGGTGATGTTCCCACAACTCCGTTGTGGAGTTTCCTTTTTTGGAGCTTCAGGTGTTCGCCCTATTTTTTATTATTTTTATAAATGATTAAAGAATAATAATATTGCAGCATCAAAGGTTTTTAATTTTTATTGCCAGTTTTGATAAGTTTTGAAAAAAATTTAACTGTCAAAAAAAATTTGACAAAACAATCTATACGCTTTAATTATTCTTTTAAAATTAGTTTAAAAATAGAACGGAATTCGCAGCTGGAATTGTTAAGTTAAGCTTTTTTTGGCTAAAACACCCATTTAGACCTAAATTTTGGCCTAGAAAGAGTTGGAAATCTAGTGAGTTACGTAAATGGAATGGAAGAGAACTAAAAATAAGCAATATAAAAATCAACGGATGTGAGATCAGAAATCCGCGGATGCGAATGTCAAAAATAGTGCAGATGTCCGCGGATGCGGATGTTAAGCATTACCATATTTGCAGTTAAAAAAACATATAATTTATATTGCTGTTTTAATTAATCAAATAATCAAATCTTTTCAAATATAGATTGGCAGTATGGAGAAAATGACAACGGTGCCAGACTTTTAAACCCGCAAATTACACGATAAGAAATCACGTCACAAAAAATATAGTTTTAATGCGTAAAAAAGCCAATTTACAAGGCATAAAAGGTCTCACACAAAAAAGTTAGGCAAAAAAGTGGTCAAAAGTTTGCTTTTTTTAACGTACTAAAACATTTGTTTGTTTGGTGTTTTAAGGTGAAGAGTTTATACACCTATTTAAGTAAAATTTTAGTTTTAACAGATATTAAAATGAGTTTTTACAAAAACACCAATTCCCATACGTTTCTCTTGACAAAACATTTTTTAACAAACCTACTGACAATATTAGTTTTGAAGTTTTTGATTTGGAAATTTTAAGCTTTAAGTTCGATTTTAGTTTCAACAAATAATATTGCTTTATTTGACGTAATATACATTTAATTTTGTTAAATTTATATAGACTCCTTAATGGTGCGGTGCCAAGTCAAACTTTTTGCCTTCGATTTTGTTAGTTTTTTGTAAAAACCTTACCCCTGCCCCCAATAGCACACAAAACTTATTTCAACAAAATATCTGCAGTGGTTCCTGAATTATAACCCCCAAAATGGCGTTTTTTGACAATTCTGTACGTGAAAGATTTCTCAATTGGTATAACAATTTACGTTACAAATTAAATTTTTAAAGAAAGCGGCTACTTTTTACTTTAAATTGATATCTTGATCGTTAGGATTGGTGCAGAATTTGTCGAAATATTGCGTTTCCCGCACAAAAAACCTGCGATGTTTTCGTTAAAAAACACCAAACGACGGCTGAAGTTTGCCCAACCTTTCTTTTCTTCACTTCGTGTTTTTAGCTAAAAAATTGGTAGTTTTTTCGCTAAACGCAATATTTCGAATAATACTTCACCTCGCGAGATTGTATTAGCCAATTCGTTAAACATTTTTATTAACCAAATTAAAAAGTGTAATTTATAGCTTCTAAATTTTTCCACCGTTTTTCTGTCTTTTTTAGTTATAAGTTGAATCAAAAACTTAGTTGTAATTTTGACCTTTCAGAAAGCTTGTGTTTGATTGAAAATTCTTATTCATTTTGTATTTTTTGTACTTTTCTGGTTCTCACATTTCTATTTGATAAGATGCAGTATTTTATTGAAAAAATTATACAAAAGTGGTACATTTATTAGACTCCACCACGCGCCTAATTAATAGGACATATTTTATGACAAAAAACTGGTTATTAAAAAAACAAACAAAATGTTTCCCAAACAAGTCGCTCTTTTGCATTTTTTTTTCTTCTTTTTTTGATTTTTTGAATTTTTGACTTTTTTTTGACTTTTCGACTTTTTTCGATTTCTTTTTGATTTTTCAATTTAACTAGGACATCCAATAAATTTTGTTACTCTTTGTACAAATGTTTCTGCTTTTGTGGGCCGTTAAAATCTTTTGAGTGACACTGTAAATATCGGTACTTTTTGGTTAATAGGGGACTTGTACATTAAATTTTATCATATCAATCTTAACGACCAAGGTATCAAATTAAAGTAGAAAATAACCGTTTTCTTTAAGCTTCACAAGTCTAGTAATTTAAATCCTTTTTACTCATTTAAGAATTTTTTACATACAGAATTATCAAAAAACGACATTTTTGGGGAATCATACTTTTTGACATTAAAGTAAAAATTAAGATTAAAAAGCTGCTAGAATTCCTACGGGAATAACTGGCCCCAGTGGTCAAGAGTTTTTGGCGTATTTCAAAGATCCCCCGCAGATGTTTTAATCCGGCTTGGGGGGGGGGGGGGTGTGTGGGGTGGGGGGGGGGGGGGGGGGGGGGGGGGGGGGGGCGTGTTGGGGGTGTTGATAATTCTGTACGTAAAAAATTGTTCAATGAGTATGACGATTTAAGTTACAAATTATGCACTTAAAGAAAGCGGTTATTTGCTACATTAATTTGATACCTTGGTCGTTAAGATTGATAAGATAAGATTTTATTGTACAAGTCACATAATGTAACACAAAATACAATGTTTACACTGCAAAAAAAATTTCTCACAAAAGCAGAAAAATTTGTACAAAGAGGAACAAAATTAATTGGATGTCCTAGTTGAATTGAAAAATCAAAAAAATCAAAAAAAGTCGAAAAGTCGAAAAAAAAGTCAAAAAGTCGAAAAATCAAAAAAAAAGAAAAAAATGCAAAAAGAATGATATTTAAGTTTGAAACATTTTGTTTGTTTTTTTGACAACCAGTTTTTTGTCATAAAATATGACGTATTAATTAGACGCGTAGTGGAGTCCAATAAACGTACCACTTTTATATAATTTTTTAATGAAATACTGCATACTTATCAAAAAGAAATACGAGAACCAGAAAAGTACAAAAAATACAAAATGAATAACAATTTTCAATCAAACACAAGCTTTTTGAAAGGTCAAAATCACAACTAAGTTTTTGATTCGACTTATAACTAAAAAACACAGAAAAACGGTGGAAAAAATTTAGAAGCTATAAATTACACTTTTTAATTTGGTTAATAAAAATTTTAACGAATTAGCTAATACAATCTCGCGAGGTGAAGTATTTATCGAAATATTCCGTTAAGCGAAAAAAACTCTCCATTTTTTCGATAAAAACACGAAGTGAAGAAATGAAAAGTTGGGCAAACTTCAGCCGTCGTTTGGTGTTTTTTAACGAAAACTTCGCAGGTTTTTTGTGCGGGAAACGCAATATTTCGACAAATTCTGCACCAATCTTAACGATCAAGATATCAATTTAAAGTAAAAAGTAACCGCTTTGTTTAAAAATTTAATTTGTAACGTAAATCGTTATACCAATTAAAAAATCTTTCACGTACAGAATTGTCAAAAAACGCCATTTTGTGGGGTTATAATTCAGGAACCACTGCAGATATTTTGTTGAAACAAGTTTTGTGTGCTATTGGGGGCAGGGGTAAGGTTTTTACAAAAAAAATTAACAAAATCGAACGCAAAAAGTTTGGCTCGGCACCGCACCATTAAGGAGTCTATATAAATTTAACAAAATTAAATGTATATTACGTCAAATACAGCAATATTATTTGTTGAAACTAAAATCGAACTTAAAGCTTAAAATTTCCAAATCAAAAACTTCAAAACTAATATTGTCAGTAGGTTTGTTAAAAAATGTTTTGTCAAAAAAACGTATGGGAATTGGTGTTTTTGTAAAAACACTCATTTTAATATCTGTTAAAACTAAAATTTTACTTAAATAGGTATATGAACTCCTCACCCTAAAACACCAAACAAACAAATGTTTTAGTACGTTAAAAAAAGCAAACTTTTGACCACTTTTTTGCCTAACCTTTTTGTGTGAGACCTTTTATGCCTTGTAAATTGGCTTTTTTACGCAATAAAAACTATATTTTTTGTGACGTGATTCCTTATCGTGTAATTTGCGGGTTTAAAAGTCTGGTACCGTTGTCATTTTGTCCATACTGCCAATCTATATTTGAAAAGATTTGATTATTTGATTAATTAAAACAGCAATATAAATTATATATTTTTTTAACTGCAAATATGGATATACTTAACATCCGCATCCGCGGACATATTTTTGACATCCGCATCCGCGGACCTCCGCACTATTTTTGACATTTGCATCCGCGGATTTCTGATCTCACATCCGTTGATTTTTAATTGCTTATTTTTAGTTCTCTTCCATTCCATTTACGTAACTCACTAGATTTCCAACTCTTTCTAGGCCAAAATTTAGGTCTAAATGAGTGTTTTAGCCAAAAAAGCTTAACTTAACAATTCCAGCTGCAAATTCCGTTCTATTTTTAAACTAATTTTAAAAGAATAATTAAAGCGTGTAGATTGTTTTTTCAAATTTTTTTTGACAGTTGAATTTTTTCAAAACTTATCAAAACTGGCAATAAAAATTAAAAACCTTTGATGCTGCAATATTATTATTCTTTAATCATTTATAAAAATAATAAAAAATAGGGCGAACATCTGAAGCTCCATAAAAGGAAACTCCAGAACGGAGTTGTGGTAACATCACCAGTTTATATATTAAATTTGTAAAATTTTAAAATATTGCATGCGATACCTGCTTCAGAAAAAACGTCAGCATCTTATGCTACTTATGCTAAAATTTTTAATACAGAATTCAATATTTCTTTTGGGTTTCCCCGAACTGACAAGTGTGCCACTTGTGATATATTTGCTGTTCAAATAAAAAGTGAAAAAAATTCTGGAAATCTTAAAAAACTTCAAAATAATTTCGAATTGCACGTCAGAAGGGGGGATGCATGGACAGCCAAAAAAAGAAGCAAAAGAAATTTGCCGCAAAGATAGAAAAAAATAGCACTGTGCTTTGATTTTGAAAAAAATTTACCTCTACCGCACACTAACTGTGGCCCAGAATACTATAAACGACAACTGTGGCTTCACAACTTTTGTATTCATAATATGGTCAGTGGCATAAGAACTATGTTTATTTATGCGCAACATTTTTGTTTAAAGGGTTCGACAGACCATTGCGTGTTACAACTTTTATTTATTTGGCTAATTGCATTGATCAGGATGCTAATATCTCTATTTATTTGCTGATAATTGCCCAGGTCGAAACA
>JASAMX010017784.1:0-14698 GCA_030248175.1 Microlaimidae sp. YZB2_3 | reverse complement strand
TTACTTCGAAATTCAGTTACGTGCTGTTGTTCATATAAAATTTAGAACGCTGATATTGTAATATAAAATTTAGAAATAATAAAAGAAAAAAAAGAACATAAAGAAAAAAGTAATAATATAAAAAAATAGTGTTTACTGCTTTAATAACGTAATTACCAGTGAACGAAGGCTCTTTTAGCGTACATAAGATCGAATTTATGATCCAAACGCGCCCAAGCTTCTGCAATTGCAGTCGTGTTGCTTAACATACAGACGGCACGCGGAACCTACAAAGCAGTGAAATTTATCAAAAACAAAAGGCAAAACACTAAAACACTACAAATAGAAAATTATTGTGCTTCTTTGACGTGTCATCAATTTTAACAAAATAAAAACAACAGTTTTCCACCATTTTAATATTTTGAGTGAATTTTAAGAGGTAAAATAACATGCAATCTTTTGTCAATCCCCCAAATAGTCTACGCACTTAAAAATGCAGTACCGAATCAAACTTTTTTGTCTTCGATTTTGCGATTACATTTTTGAGAAAACCTTACCATGCCCCCAATAACCCACAAAATTTTTTTCATCAAAAAATGTTAATCAGTTTAGGGATATGACCAAGGGCGGGAGCCAGGGGGGTTATGGCTATGGGGGTTGTAATTTTAACCCCCCCCTTTTTGGGCTGGTGAAGGGGCCTAAAAATTTGGGGGTCCTAGAGAACCAATTTTAAAAATTTTTCTCACGTTTCGCTCCGCTCAGCGCTCGACATTTGTATCCTTACCTTTGTACACCTTTGGGGTAAGTGATGTTTGTAATGAATTTCAAACACAATTTTTAAAAATTTTTCGGCGTTGTCACACGATTTTTAATGTTATACCTTAAACCTAAAATTTTTCAAGTTTAACTTAAAATAAGATGCAAATTACAGCAAAAAGAATCATTTAGCGCGAAGCACAAAAAAAAATTTTACCCTTTTTTAAATGTTTTTTACGATATTTTAAAAATTTGGAGTACAACCTCATACAGTTAAAACCCGAATACAGCAAAATACTTTCGAAAAATTTGTATGGAGTGCAACCCGCCCTCTTTCAGAAATCCTGGCTACGCCCCTGGATATGACCCTCCGAAAATAACGATTTTCGACAATTCTGTATTTAAAAGATTGCTCAATGAGTAATGAAATTTAAATTACAAAATATGCACTTAAAGAAAGCGGCTACTTTCTACTTTAATTTAATACCTTGATTATTAGGATCGGATGCAGTATTTGTATAAATATTGCGGTTCTCTTCCAAAAAAAACCCGCTATTTTTTCGTTAAAACCACCAAACGACGGCAGTGATTTGATGAAGTTTGCCCAACATTTTTGCCTGCACTTCGTATTTTTAGCGAAAAAATCGCATGTCTTTTGTACGGAAAACGCAATTGTTTGAATTCATTTTTTGCAGACCTGTGCACTCCCCCCCGGGTTTTATTAGGGGGGGGAATTCCAAAACGGGGGGGCAACTTTTTTGAAACGGGGGAGACAATAAAACGGGGGGCAAGGAAGGGAGAAAGAAAAAAAAAGAAAAAAAAAGAGAAAAAGGAAGGGAAAAGGGAAAGGACAAAAAAGCGAAAATAAGGTAAAAATAGGTCTAAAATGGCTTAAAATACATTGAAATAGGCTAAAAAACTGCAAAAAATTTGCGATGGCGTCATCAAAAGTCAAAAATGCGTAATAATTTTAAGGTACTTTCTCATTTTTTGGGAGGGGGGCCATAAAACGGGGAGGGGGGGGGGGGGGCAATTCCTCCAATAAAGCGGGGGGGGGGGTGCATTTTCAGACCGTGTATTTTGTAATTTAAATACCCATTGAGCAATTTTTCAAGTACAGAATTGTCGAAAAACGCCATTTTTGGAGGGTCATATCACCTGAATTACTGGAGATATTTTGATAAAAAAAATTTTGTGGGCTATTGGGGGACAGGAGTAAGGTTTTCACAAAAAATAATCAAAAATCAAGACAAAAAATTTGACTACTCGGTATCGCACCTTTAATTGAACACCTTAAGGTTTACTAACAAACTGACCTTTGCCAGATCTCCTCCCGGAACCACAGTGGGTGGTTGGTAGTTGATGCCGACTTTGAACCCGGTAGGACACCAGTCCACGAACTGGATGCTTCGCTTTGTTTTGATAGTGGCAATGGCGGCGTTAACATCCTAAAATATAATTTTTTTCTACGTTAAGTTACAAACCAATACCTAACTAAAACCCCTCGATTAATATAAAAATTTAATTGTAGTATATTGGTTATGTTCCTTTTGTTTTTCTACCCCGAATATCTCGCACGTTTGGTGGTCCAGTCATTTAAAACTGAAGGAACTATGAAAATTAATCTCTTCCATTTAAGCCGCATTTTTAAGAACTGCGTTGGGTAAGTTTTGATAAAAAGCATTATGTCACAAAAAATTAACGTTATTAGGCAAGAAATTAGTCGAAAAATAATACGAAGCTTTTTGTGAAACACAGCTTTTTGCGAAGCTTTCTGATGCAAAATATCGGTAAGATCAACCTTAGGAACCACGTCGCCTCTGTAGAGTAGACAGACCGCCATGTACTTCCCGTGGCGGGGGTCGCACTTGACCATCTGGTTGGTGGGCTCAAAGCATTTGTTCGTGATTTCGCTGACGCTCAGCTGTTCGTGGTAGGCTTTCTCCGACGAGATCACGGGGGCGTAAGTGGCCAGAGGGAAGTGGATTCGCGGATACGGGACGAGATTGGTCTAAAAATAAATTTAAACCGTAGGGTAATCAGACCTGTGGACGGTCTGGAAATGCCCCCCCGTTTTATTGGAGGATTTCCCCCCCCCCCCGTTTTATTGCCCCCCCCGCCAAAAAATGAAAAATCACCCTAAAATTATGACGTCATTTTTAATCTATGATGACGCCATCATCGCAAAATTTTTGCAGTTTTTAGCCTATTTTAATGTATTTTAAGCCATTTTAGACCTATTTTTAACTTATTTTCGCTTTTTTGTCCCTTTTTTCCCTTTTTCCTTCTTTTTTCTTTTTCTTTCTCCCCTGCTTGCCCCCCCGTTTCAAAAAAATTTCCCCCGTGCCCCCAAGATAAACTACCGGGGAGGCGGCTTGCACACAGCCTTCTTTAATTTTGGCCAGCGGGTGTTTTTTTTGCCATGCATAAAGTTATGTAAATTGCGTATCGATAGATAGATCTTGATAGATGTTATTTATCTATCCACGTGCAGTTTATTTCAAAGCTTTACGCATTGCAAAAATAACAACTGTTGGCCAAAATTAGGGATAGCCGAATTTAAATCAGTTACTCAAACTTTCTAAATTGGTGTTGTTGTGGCATTGCCTTAACTTATCTCTGCTAGGCAGATTAATCCAAAACGGAAACAGAGACAAGTCAGAATAGAGCGAAAACAACTACCTTTCTGGTAGTAGTTTCTAACACCTATTGCATTTAGAATAACTGGAAATTACAGGTAAGAATTGCGGGCAGCGCTACTAAAGAAGTTGGACACAAAAAAATTTTGTAAAAAATGTTTCTTAAAAAGCCTGTTGCATCTCGCAATTTAGAATAAGTTGCAAGCACGCACGTGGTATGTTGTATGTATATAAATTACTTGGAATTCTGTTAAGTCAACGTTAAGAGCTCCGTCGAAACGCAAGGAAGCCGTGATACTGGAAACAATTTGACCGATAAGACGGTTGAGATTAGTATAGGACGGGCGTTCAATATCGAGATTACGGCGACAAATATCTAGAAAAAATCTAATATTTTTTTTATCTACTGTAAACGTAAATGAACAATAATTAAATCTAAATGATTAAGACTTTGAATTTGAAATTGAAAAATTTAAATTTTAAAACATACCTGAGCCCCTAAATCAATTTATTCGTGGACGGGGAGAGAGAAAGTAGGATTTTACCCCCAAATCCCGAAATAGATGACACTCTCCTCTTTCCTAATGTTTAGAGGTAACTAGAGGCACACCTTGCCCCCTAAAATTTGGGGTCTTGATAATCAAAGTCGTTATACTAAGAAACCTAAAAATAGAGGGAGGATTTGAGGAATTTTCCTTCATAAAATTTTTGGTATATCCTTTAAATTAAGGGATATACCAAAAACGTTTTCCCAGTTCTCTAAAACGTTTAAAATGGGAATTTGAAAAACGCTTGACTTTACAAAAGCCGCAAAAATTTATTTCCCAAACCCAGATGGTTGTCCACCCATGGTTAGTTAGTTAGCATAGCCAGTGTCCTCAGGTTATTTCTTCCAGAAATGCTGCTACATGGACTAGTTAGCCCAGAGTAGGAGAGGCGTTAAATCCGAAGAGAGAGGGGTTAAAATCATACATAACATGGGCATAACGCTAAATATCATATCATTTTTTATAAATATCATATCACCCATATCATTTTTTCTGGAATGCATTTTACCATAGGTCTTTTTGGTCAGGTCCGCTAGGGGGGTCCACCATACATGGGCAAGTTGGTCCGGAGTGGGGGGGGGGGTTAAACCCCAATGTAGGGGGGGGTTAATATCCAAAAAACGCAAAATACCCATATGGTTTGTTTTCTGGAGTGACTTTTACCCATATCGTTATTCGATTTTGAAGAAAAAATAGGTTAAAAACACGACTTTTAGGTCAAAAAGCCCTTTTTATTGCATTTTTGAGCTTTCTATTGCTTAAAACAGTCATTTTGTCCTCAAAACTTAAGTTTGGAGGCAGTTAGAAGTCATTTTAAAGAGATTTTTTTTCTTTTTTTTTTCCCAAAATCGGGGGTTAACCTTTTCTCCCCCCCCCACTTCTGAGTTGGTGGGGGGTTAAACCCCATTTCTCAGAATTTGGGGGGGGGTTAACCCCCCCCGTGCCCATGTATGGGGTCCACCCCCGGGTGGAAGGACAAAATTTTTTAGGGGGGAGGTCCGGACTCCCCTGGCTTTTTAGGGGGGGAAGGTCGACCCCGGGTGCGAGATTTCAAATTTAGGGAGGTCAGGGGGGTCCAATTTTTTAACAAAATTCTTTAACTCAATAATTCAAGTGTTTTTAGGTCTAATATTGATTTTTATGTACTAAAACACCTATTTAGGCCTAAAAAGTGTATTTAAACACCGTTTTTTAATAAAAAACCGTGTTTTTGACAGTAAATAAAAAAATATACTTTCAAATTGGTCGGGATGGGGGGAGAGGGGGATGAGAGTCAGCCTCGCTAGAGAGAGGGGGGTCAGGCCGGACCGCTCTCGAGCTTTGGGGGGAGGGGGGCCCCTGGTTTTTTTGTAGGTGTGGGGGGGTCCAAAATTTTGGCCCTAGGGGGGGGGAAGGTGGACCCTTCTGTCCCCCCCTCAAAAACACTTGTGCATTTTACCATTATCGTTTTTCGATTTTAAAGAATAAATAAAAAAAACACGCTAATTTCAGGTCAAAAAGCCCTTTTTACTGTCTTTTTTAGCGTTTTATTGTTTAAAACATTCATTTTGACATCAAAACTTAAGTTTGGAGGCAGTTAAAAGTCATTTTAGAGACATTTTTTTCTTCATTTTTCCAAAATTGGGGGGGGTTAACCTTTTCTCCCCCCACTTCTGAGTGGAGGGATTAAACCCCTTTTCTTAGGATAACCCCCCCCCCCAACTCCCCCATGCCCATGTATGGTTAAAATTAGTGGAACGCAATTTACCCATATGGTTTTTTTGGAGGGGGGGGGGGTTGCATTTTACCGGATATCATTTCTTGATTTAAAAATAGGTAAAAAATAATTTTAGGTCAAAAATCTTTTTTTTTTGCATTTTTAAACTTTTTATGATTTAAAACTCATTTTGACCTTAAAACTCAACTTTTGAAGCAATTAACATTTGCGCCTAACTTTTTTTTGTTAATAGTAATATTAAAGGATAAAATTTCGAAACCCCCAGTGCTAAAACTAGCGTTTTCGGATAATAACCTCCTCAAATTTTCGATCACCACCACAGACAGCCATAGTATTTAAGTATGATTTGCTTACCACAAAATCCGTTAGGTTACCCGATACTCGCATATAATTCTGCGCCCAAGTATTAAAAAATAAAGGATACAAAACCAACCGTATATGGCCTCGTTATCAACCATGAAAGCACAATCGGAATGTTCTAAAGTGGTGTGAGTGGTTAGAATGGAATTGTACGGTTCGACTACAGCTGTTGAGATCTAAATTACAATTGATAATAATTTAATATTTTCTAATTTGGTAATACTTTAATAAAAAAATTTTACAGCTATTATTATATTGTTGGAAGCGAAATTGAGACGTTCACTTTGGAGCGGAATGATATCAATAAAAACGCTTCCTTTCGTTAGAAATTCTCTTCCTCTCACTAGCATTCAGTACCATTCATAAATAGGAAAGGAGACTGCCAAGATTGAGAGGTTTATTGCTTGAAAATGCTTACAATAGAAGCAAGACAAAAATAAAGCTGCTTCTTCTGCAAAATAATCGACAAAACTGTGATTAATAATAAACTGTACAAAAACAATTTTTGTTTTTTCCTATTACAATCACTGCTACCAGCCAAATAAAGCCTTATAAAAACATACTTGTGGCGCTGGGTAAACGCTGAATTCCAATTTGGCTTTCTTGCCGAAATCCACAGAAAGCCTTTCCATTAAAAGGGAAGTAAAACCGCTGCCAGTACCGCCGCCAAAAGAATGGAAAACCAGGAAACCTTGCAGACCTAAATCAATACAAAATAAATTCCAAAATAATAGCATGATGATCTCAGAACTTGAAACCGAAAAATAAAAAAATTCTGAAATGTAACCAATGGAATAGAGTTACAGATCTCGGTAAGTTTTAGAAGTAGATGTCTACTTATGGGCACGAAAGGGTGAACATAACACTCCTTCAATTATAGGAACGAAGTTCCACCCAAAAGCACCCGAGGGGATGGTGTTAAAAGCTGAACTTTTTTACCAAGTGTTTGTTTTAAATTGAATTTTTTGTATTTTAAATGTAAAAATAGGTAAAACTAACATTATACTTTTTGGAGGGGATATACCCATAGGTGAGCAGCCTTCCGGATTTTGGGGGGTATACCCGAACCCCGAAATTTGGAGGGGAGTGTCTCAATAATTTTTTGGGGGTATACCTCAAATACCCCATTTTTAGCGTTTTTAGTACTGGGACCCCCTAAATTTTAGGCGGGTGTCTGGGGTACCCCAAATTTTAGGGAGGAGGGGTGTCGTCTATAATCGGGATTTTTGGGGGATATAACCCCCAACCCCCCCCCCTTCCCCTGCCCACCTATGGGTATACATACCCGACTTCCGAAATTTGGGGGGAGAGTACCAAAATTTATTTTGGGGTATATCTCAAATACCCTATTTTTGGTATGTATATCTCAAATACCCTATTTTTTAGCGTTTTTAGTTACTAGGACCCCCAAGTTTTAGGGCGGGGTGTCTGGGGTACGGGTACCTCCAAATTTTAAGGGAGGGGGGGTGTCGACTGTCGGGGTTGTTTTTTTGGGAAGTATACCCCCCTCCCCCTGTGTTTATAATATATACTAAATAAAATAATTTATAATATGTTTCTATTTGATTTATTACCATTTTGTTAAGGACTAAAGTTTCAGACTTGTGCACTTTATTGGGTACTTTTTCAATTTTGGCCCGAGGGGAATAAAACGGGGAGGGGTGGACTTACCCACTAATATTCCGGATAGTTATAAATGTCGAAAACGCTTTTTTTATTTTAAATTATCTCCTCTTCCAAATTTACGGTACTATCTGTAATCCCGGTATATATCTCATTCTTTTTTTAGGTAAGTAAGTTTAAAACTTTTAAAGTTCTCAAAAGCAACTGATGAACGTTTTCTCGTGGGAATGGTGAAATGGAGACCTACCAGTGCATAAATCTATAATACGTAACGGCACCATCTGCATGACAGACAGAAAGAACTGCCATATTCTTTTTACTTTGGTTAGTAAGCTTAAAAAGCTGAGTTTTAGTTAGGCTTAAAACGCTTACTTAAAAGTCTGTGCGGGATTATCTGTATGATACTTTCTCCTTTTAGCTTAGTGAGTAAGCTTAAATAATGTTAATGTTCTTAAAAGCACTTTTTAACTATTTTTTTTCTCTTGACAAAGGAAAAAAAGAAGAAAACGTTACCAGTGCATGCGTCGGCCAGTCGTCGGATCCTGTCCAGAGTGACGTCGATTATCTCTTTCCCGATGGTGTAGTGGCCCCTGGCGTAGTTGTTCGCGGCGTCTTCCTTGCCCGTAATCATTTGCTCCGGGTGGAAAAGCTGCCGATACGTACCCGTCCGGATTTCATCTAAAACATTCATCTCGATCTGGGTTTTTTTTCGCCAGCGCCTAGGCGCCAGCTGGCGTCTAGCCTCCAAATTTTAGGCGCCAGCCCAGAAATCTAGGCGCCAATATCATTTTTTTCTATTTTCACAAAAAGGCCACATATTATTAGCTTTTTTCATTATATGCATATTTTTAGATGGCTTTTATAGTTAAACGTTTCGTGTTGTATAGTAGTACAATTAATTTTAAAAAACGACTCATTTTGCCCATCTCAATACTCAACTTGAAATGCGTAAAACTTTGTTCAAGAATTATCTAATTTAACAAGAAAAGATAAAGCTAGTGATGTTCCTACCCTCCCACATCATGCTCCGGAGCCCCGGTCACTTATAGCGGAGGGAGCTTTGGAGTTCCTTCCCTAAAATATTTGATTTCAAACTTATTTAAGCTTTAAATGTTTTAATTATTTTATTTGCATTTTTACAGTTTTTTTTAATTGCCTTTAATAAGTTTTGAAAAATTTTAGTTTACAAAAAATTTTTTACTAAACAAAAACAATCTCTAGCATAGTTTTTTTTATTATACAGAATTCGTACAACCATAGGTGGGCTGTGAATTGCTCGTGGACGTGGATTGCTCCGTAGCTCTACAAAGCTGAGCTCCATTACAGACAGCTTGAAGTTCAACATTTTAGTGTTAAAGATAAATTAAATTTTTCTTAACATTTTAAAAATTCTTGCAATATCCGTGCAAGCAAAAAAGGATTTTCTCAGAAGTCACTTTCAGGTTTTAATCAAAACTAATAATAGGTGTTTTTAGATTTTTACTTTTAAATGGGTTTTTTAATTAAAAAATGTAACCAGTTAAAACTTTTACCTAAATCTTTACATATTTATTATAATACATACCATAAAAAAGAATTAAATTGTAGATAAACTAAAACAATACGCGCAGAGCGAAGCGGAAGAAAATTTTTGAAAAATAAACTTTTGAAACCTTAAAAATTTTGTGTTGTTTTTTGTCTGGTTGACTAAAGAAACGGTTAAAGAATACGTTTATGGCCAAAAATCTAGGCGCCAGGCTGGCGCAAAGACCCAAAGTTTTAGGCGCCAGCGGGAAATTCTAGGCGCCAGTGGCGTTGATTTGGAATAAAAAAAACCTAGATCTCGATATTTATTTATCTAATATAATGATTACGTAAATTATTTAAATTAAATTTAACGTAAATTTACGTTATCATTTAGTGATAACGTAAATTAAAGCTACTATAATTTGTGAACTTTGTGTTATCACGAATATTTATACAAACACAAAAATTGTTGTATTTTGGTAAATCAGCACTATCTCTACTCAAATATAACTAAATTAGTTTTATTTTACCAGGAGAACTTTTAGACCTAAATTGCGTCGGCTATTAGCTAGTACGGCTATTGTGTTACTTTTTAGAATTAATATGAGTGATAGGCTGTTTCACAACATACACAAGAAAAAGATTTTGTTTTGTAGAGGAAAATGGATGAAAAACCAGAGTAATCATCTCTACCAGCTGGCCTCTGAACATTATCACCAATACCAATAACTTACCAATAAACAAACTATGAACTTACCAATCACAGTTTCTTCTAAATCAACAAAAACAGCTCTGGGCACATGTTTTCCACTGCCAGTCTCGGCGAAAAAAGTATTAAAGGAATCATCGCCAACGCCCAGGGTTTTATCAGACGGCATTTGACCATCTGGCTAAAATATTAAATAGGTACTACTTTAGAATTTTTATTATCTAATTGATTTTGAGATGCACTGCACTCTGCACAGGTACCCAAACAAGGCATTCATAGGCATTTGAGGGGGAGCTGTTAAGCAGGTTAACAAGCCCCAAAATTTTGAGAAGGGGGTTGAAAGTTTTTGAGGAAACGAATATTGTAAACTTCTGAAAATTTAGGAAAATTAAAGAAAAAATGTCTTCAAAATGACTTTTATGTACCTCCAAACTTAAGTTTTTAGAACAAAATGAGTATTTTAAGCAATAAAACGCTTCAAACAAAATGAAAGTGTTTTTGACAGAAATTTTGTGTTTTGCCCTTTTTTTTTTACCAAAATCCAAAAAAATATACGAGTGAAACGCACTTAAAATAAACGCTGTGGTTAAAAACAATAAAGCGAAGCGGTGTTCGGGGGGGGGGGGGGGGGGGGGGGGTGGGGGGGGGGAGAGGAGAGGGGAGGGGAAGGGGGAAGGGAAGGGGGAAAAAAGTAAAATGGCTTAAAATACATTGAAATACCCCTCCCCTCCTTTAAAAACTGGGCGCGCTCCTGGCGGCATGATACGTCATAAGTCGCGTCATAGTTTTACGGTGGGTAATTCGACTGTGCCTGCCCCCCCCCCCCGGGGTTCGGGGGGGGGGCTTCCCGGGGGGGGGGGGCCGGGGGGCCTTTTTTGACGGGGGGGCTCGGGGGGGGGGGGCGAGCAGGGGGAAAGAAAGAGAAAAGGAGAAGAGAGAAAGAAGGAGGGAAAGGGACAAAGCGGATAGGTAATAGGTCTAATGGCTCAAATACATTGAAATAGGCTAAACTGCAAAAAATTCGCGATGATGGCGTCTCTAGGTCAAAAGAGTGGCGTCATATTTTTAGGGTACTTTTTCCTTTTTTTGGCGAGAAAACGGGGGGGGGGCAAATCTCAATAAAACGGGGGGGGGGGGGGTTTAGACGGGCAAAGGTCGAGATATATGATGGAAGTGTATCTCCGACAAAGACGCTGTGTGCGTGGCAGGAGTCCGTCTAGCAATACAGAAGGGGGGGGGGGGATTCTCCGGGGCGGGCCGGGGTTTTAAGAGGGAAGGGGTTCCCCGAAAAAAGAACGCATGTTGTTGTACGTCGGCCCCATGGCAGTTTTCCGTCTAGCAAACCAGTGGACAAATACAGCTCTATTGTGTGTGGAGTTTGTACCACTGGCCCTGCAGGAACACCTATACTGACCATGATACGTGGGGGGGGGCTTTTGTGGGGGGCTGGGCGCGGGGTGTCTTTGTGGGGGCTGGGGTTTTGGCTTGCTGGGCGGCTGCTGATGATGGAAGAGTGAAGATGGATCTTACGCGATTTAAATCTAGAGAAAGAGTCGGGGAGAGAGAGACGTGTGTGGAGAGAACCTAGAGGGGAAGGGGGTGACATTATGTGGGGGGAGGAGAGTTCAGGGGGGAGAAATTTTGCCCCCCCCCGCGCGTCTGAGCCCCCGCCCCCCCCGCGCATCGCAGAGGAAGATAGGTGGTGAGGTTTCACAACAACAACAACAACAAAATAAGAAAACACAAAAAGTAAAAAGGCGGTATGTCAAATTTTTTTTCATTCATGTTCTTGATCGGTTTAGGTAAGAAAAAACATAGACCACAACAAAAATGCAGGAGAAGATTCAACTTGCAAATGGCCCATAATTAAGGCCCCTAAAAACAATAACCTGTCACATGCATTTACATAATTAAATTTACTTGAATTCCATGCTCTAAACAGTACAGTTCCCAGCAAGCGTTACCGATTTGAACTCCGGCTTGACCAATTTGGATAGAAATAACTTCACGCTAAATTTTTTTTCTATTTTAATGTAATTTGGCATGTAATTACTGATGATTTAATTAAGCCCGACCAATTTTCAAAATTGTTTGTTGAAAAATTTACTGCAGAAATATACTATAATGTTCCTCGGAGCTCTGTTTACAGGAGCTCTGGAGCAACCCTCTAAGTTATAGGTGGGCAGGAAGGGTTACATTCCCAAAATCCCGAATATAGCCGACATCCCCCTAAAATTTGGGGGTACACCGGATACCTCTCCCCCTAAAATTTCGGGGGTCCCAGTACTAAAAACGCTAAAAATGGGGTATTTGAGGTATACTCCCAAACAAACTTTGGGACACCCCCCCCCCAAAAAAAATTTCGGGGGTCGGGTACGGGTATACCCCCCTCCCCCCCAAAATTCTAGAGGCTGCCCACCTATGCTCAAAGCTCCAGAAATCTGCCCAATTTTTGCATTAATTACGTTATAATAAAGTTGTAATGCTTTTGTAGATTATTATGTTAAAACTTTTTGTAAACCAAATTGTTTTTAAAACTTATTTAAAATGATAAAAATACAGACCTGTGCAGGAACCTGCACCTGAACCTGTCAGGACCTGACCAGACCTGGAAATGCCCCCGGAATATTAGTGGGTGTGCCTCCCTCGTTTTATTGCCCCCCCCCAAAAAAAAAAAAAAAATAAAGAAGCACCCAAAAATTATGGCGCCATTTTTGACCTATTATGACGCTATCATCGCAAAAATTTTGCAGTTTTTAGCCTATTTCAATGATTTTTAAGCCATTTTGAACCTATTTTTACTTAAATTTCGTTTTTTTGTCCTTTTTTCCTACTTTTTTCTCCTTTTCTTTTTTTCCACCCTGCTGGCCACCCCCCTCCTCTTTTAAAAAATTTGCCCTCCGCACCCCCGTTTTTGAATTGCCCCCCCTGAATATAACCCCCAGGGGGGCAGTGCACAGGTCTGAAAATGGTCTTAAATAAATAACCAAGTAACTTTAAATGTATTTAAAGCTTTTAATAAGCTCAAGATCGCGCATTTAAAAAGTGGAACTTTGGAGCTTTGAAACTTCCTCCGCTTAAATCGCTGGAGCTTTTTAGCAGCATGATTTTAAAGGGTAGGAACAGCACTAGTATACAGACCTGTGCACGGTCTGAAAATGCCCCCCCCCGTTTTATTGGAGGATTTGGCCCCCCTCGTTTTAGTGCCCCCCCCCCCGCCAAAAAATGAAAAAGTACCCTAAAAATATGACGCCATTTTTGACCTATGATGACGCCATCATCGCGAATTTTTTGCAGTTTTTAGCCTATTTCAATGTATTTTAAGCCATTTTAGACCTATTTTTTACCTTATTTCCGCTTTTTTTGTCCCTTTTTTCCCCTTTCCCTTCTTTTTTTCTCCTTTTTTCTCCTTTTTTTCTCTTTTTTTTTCTTTCCTGCTTGGCCCCCCCCGTTTAGGAAAGAGGTCCCCCCCGTGCCCCCCCCGTTTTTGAATTGCCCCCCCTTTTAAACCCGGGGGGGGGGGGGGCAGTGCACAGGTCTGAGTATATAATAAACAAACTATTTTTAAGGACATTTGACCTGAAAAATTTTATTTTAAGCTTCAGAAAGTTATTAATATTAAACTATTACTTTTAGATAATAAATTGCGTTTATATGGCCAAAAATCACTTTTTGAAGGTACATTTTATGCTATGATGGAAAATTGTTTATTAAGACTATTAAATTAAATTTAAATTCAGTATGTGTTTGGAGCATAAGAAGAGTGGAAGAAAATAAGAGCTCTTGAGCCTAAAGCATATCAGATAGCTATGTCAGAAATAGTACAATGGATCATATGGCGGCGAAAGTCGCAGACGAGCGAAGAAAAAAAAAAAAAAAAAGAAAAAAAAAAGAAAGAGAAAAAAAAACACAAAGAAAAGAAGAAAACAAGAATTAAAATATGCATAAACTATGCTTAGTATGATATTAATTCTGTTATCTGATCATTAAAAAAAAAAAAAATTAAAGGTATGTTTTTCAGATTTTTAAAAGTCTGTTGGGCAACTATTTAAGAGCCTGTAGAAATCCAGTTATAAAAAATAATTTTAAAAAAAATATTTTTATACTACAATTTGGCTTGATTTTTATGTTTTGCTCAGGCTAGGGAAAAATGGTTTTACTAAAAAAAACTAAGATTAAATTGGCCTCAAAGCCAAAAAATTGTAGGTATTTTTGATGGTCCTTGTCATGTCATCATCAAACGTTTTGTTAATTTTAAAGTTCTGCCGACGCTTTTTAGATTCAAATTTTAAAGTTCTGCCGACGCCGATGCTGTTTTCAATTTAGTTCATTAATTCAGAAATATTTTTTCTTAACACAACAGTAAAAATTTTTTATCAATCAAAATAATTCATGCCTCTTTGACTATAAAATGCTGTTTATTTTTGTATATTTAACTTTTATCCTTTTTTAACTTTTTTAAATTTATAAAGCTTAAACCTGAGATATTCAATCAACCAAGTTAAATTTAAGCCAGCGACAATTGGTTGGGTGAATTTTTTAAACCAACTTTTGGACACTTGCTTTGGGACTTTTTGTTTTTGTTGTACCATTATTGATGTAAAACAAAGATTATTACCTAAATAATAAAAAACTGCCTGAAACAGATTTAATTAGAGACCTAGGAGTTTATATTACTAGTAACTTAAAGTTTACATACCATTGTCAAAAAATAGCTGCAAAAGCTATGAAAATAGCAAATCTAATTTTTAGATGTTTCAAATCCAAGTCTGTAAAAAATTATCTCACTGCATATAAAAGTTTTGTACGCCCTATTATTGAATATTTGCTTAATTAATTAATATTAATTAATATTTGCTTA
>JASAMX010017782.1:0-22749 GCA_030248175.1 Microlaimidae sp. YZB2_3 | reverse complement strand
GTGAATCGTCCCGGGAGCGAATTGTCCGGGAGCGAATCGTCCCGGGAGCGAATTGTCCGGGAGCGAATTAGCGGGAGCGAATTGTCCCGGTCCCACCGAAGAGTGTCGTAAAGCAGTTGAAATTTTGAAAAAATTTACATGGACATCTTTAGACTGGACAAAGCATTTTTACCAAAGGGAACTTCTTTATGAAAAGAAATTTTTTGCCACCAAAAAGCTGAAAATGTGCTGTTTTGGAGTTTCCAATTTTTGGAGATTTTAATAAACAGAAAAAAGAAAAAAATTTTAAGAAGGAGAATTCAAAAATAAAAAATAAAATTATTAACAATAAAATGAAAAGAATAAAATATGCATAATTTCATGTTAATTGTGATGAAAACAAAGCTATAAATAAAAAGTGTGGAATGGAATGAAAAAATACAAAATAAATATACAATTATAAAAAATATAATATAAAAAATAAAAATACAAAATATATTATATAACAAGAAAAATAGACAGAGAAAGTATGTTAAATATATATTTATTTTTCAATTTATAAAAAATAAACACATCAAAAAATATATTTTGCTCCTTAGCCTAGACATATTTTTTAAAAACTCTCTTAAAAATTTAATAGCAGGATCTCCTCAAAAGAACCATTACATTACTTAAGGAGTATAGTACATAACAATATGAGGCAAATAAAACTATAAGAACGTAAGTGTTAAATAAATTGTGCCTGAGTATTATGTTAATTCAAATTGACATATTTTATATATTTTTAGAAATTGTTTGAATTCAAGATTAGTATTCAAAGCTTTATAGTAAATGAAGAATTTTTAAGTTTATTTTATAATTCACAGTCGTTTAAAAATGTCAGATTTAAAACGAAAACAATATATTCTATAAAAAACACATATTGCTTATAGACAGTTAACCATTGTTCTGGTGGTAAAAATTTCAAAATTAATAACAAACAAACAAAATTAATCAAAACCAAATAAATTATTACTTTTATAATGGCATAATAACTACATTATTTTATACAAAATATAATCAACCATATGGGTCTTAAACAATAAAGGAAAAATTATTTGTCAGCCGTATGGCTGACACAGGCTACTTGTATTTTAAAATAAGCATATTTCACTCATATACGTAGTGCTTAACAACTCATAACTTTAGTTTGGTTTTTGACAATCCCAGTACATATATCGTTCATAGTGTCCAAACGACAAAAATTAAAACTCCAATTTAGGGTGATTTAATATTTTTGAATTTTAAAAAGCCTACAAATCAAAAAAACGCAATTAACCCTCGAAAAAAAATATTTTACATTAAAAATTTTGATTTATTTTCTATTTTGTTTTATTCTTATGCTTTTTAATTACATTATTATTTTTTTCATGCTTAATCCTTAAGGTAGAACACCACAGTTATGACGAATTTTACTGAAAGTTAGATATCAACTTAGATATTAATTTTTGTCCGACAAAAGTATAGTGCGATTAAAAGCTCAGATTATGATGTATCTAACGGTAATAATTTTATTGTTTACCAGTTGTTCTATTTTGAAATATATTTCAATGAATCTAAAGCTCAAAAACAGTTTTTGGCCATTTAAAAAGTTTGATTCACTCATTTTTTTCCGCAATTTTATAGAAAGTTAAAGAAAATAGGGGGCAACTTTTAGATCTGGTTTGGAGTAAAACGTAATTGAAAATTTGAAGAAAATTAAAAAAAATCGATGTTTTTAAAAGAAAAATCAATTTAAAAATCCTGAATTAGTTTTTTAATCAAATACAATTCAAAGTATTCATTAGACTTGTGTCTAACTATTTCCAATGTTTCATTAAAATCTGAGAGAATCAATTTTTTTAATTTTCGTTTAATTTTTTTTTTAATTGAAGCCGAGAAACTACATTTTTAACCGTTTCTTTAAAAGTGGCTTTTAAGCTGAGAAATCCAAGCTGACCCAGCCGAGTAGTTAGTACGTCGGGCTGGATTCTCGGATCCTTGGGATCGAGTCTTTGCTGTGTCATATTTTTAACGTCGAAAAAAAATTTTTTTTTTAAATTTTTAGCTTTTTAATTAAAAAAGTGTTTTAATATTCAAGAATTATTCAAGATACGCTGAATTGAAAATGAAAAAATAGGATATTTTTGGTAATAATTCTTATTAATGTTTTGAAATTTTTAACAATTATTTTATTGATGTTATGATGACTGTGGACGATAACAATTTTTTTAAGAAAAATGAATGTCAAAAATTAAATCAGCAGGTCAAGTTAATTAGAAAAGATCTGCCGTCAAAATCAAACTGTGGTGTTCTACCTTAAAGGTGCATTGCTGAGTCAAACTTTTTGTTTTAGATTTTGATAGTTTTTTTTCAAAACTATCCCCAATATCCTATCCCCAATAGCCCACAAAAATTTTTTTCAGCAAAATATCTCCAGTGGTTCAGGAATTATGACCCCCCAAAAATGGCGTTTTTTGACAATTCTACGTGAAGAGTTGCTCAATAGATATAACGATTTAAGTTACAAATTATGTGCTCAAAGAAAGCGGCTACTTTTTACTTTAATTTTAAACCTTGATTGTTAAGATTGGTGGAGTATTTGTCCAGATATTTCGTTTCTCGTGGAAAAACCCTTTGGTTTTTTCGCTAAAAAAACCAAACGATGGTAGTGAATTGATTAAGTTTGCCAAAACATTTTTGCCGTCACTTCGTATTTTTACCGAAAAAATCGCGGGTTTTTTTGTACGGTAAACGCAATATCTCGCTAAATACTGCACCAATCTTAACAATCAAGGTATCAAATTAAAGTAAGAAGTAGCCGATTTCCTTAAGTGCATAATTTGTAAATTAAAACGTTATATCTATTGAGGAATCCTTCACGTACATAACTGTCGAAAATCGCCATTTTTGGGGAGTCAGAACTCCTGAACCACTGGAGATATTTTGTTGAAAAAAATTTGCGGGCTATTGAAGGGCAGGGGTAAGCTTTTCACAAAAATTATCAAAATCGAAGACAAAAAGTTTGACTCCGCACCGCACCTTTAATTTAAAAAAAATCAAACTGAAAAAAAAAGAAATTAAAACACAAAATTTTGAGATTTTTTTAAAATACAATAATAATTACGAAAAGTCAGATAAAACTATCACAAAAAATACAAAAATACAAAATATTAAAATATAAAAAATATTTTTAAAAAATGCAAAAAAAATGTTAAAAACAGAACAATATGTACTCACTATAGTTGCTGAAGTTACAATACGAAATTTTCGTATTGTAACTTGAACCACTAGTGAGTACTGTAGTGTAGTGGGTTAAAATAAAAGAGTCATAATGTATAAAAAAATATAAACCTGTTTTAAACAAGGCTATTTCAAGCACTCAATTTTAACATATTTCTGTTTTTAACATATTTTTTCGCTTTTTTTTTCAATATTTTTTATAGTTTAGTATTGAAATTTTTAAAGCCAAAAAATCAACGTTTAAGAATTTATATTAATCTTTTTTACGATCATTTACCAAATTAAAAATTCTTTTAATCATGAGAAAAGCAACTTAATAAGTAATACTTTTTACGGTTTAGACCCTAATTTTAAAAATACTTTTATCTATATCTCTATATTTTATAGCATGAAATTATAAAACAGAACACCGCCGTTAGATCAATATAACACGTGAACTTTTTACTGCATATTTTATTATTAAAACAATGTATACAAAATAACTAAAACAAAAGAATAACATAAAAGATTAGTGCCAAAAAAGCACGGACTACATCATATAAAGAAATATTGATCGGAAAACTTAGCGATCTATTTTAGCTATTCATGAATTTTAAAAATCTAGCATATATATTAATGCTTTTTTGCTAAAACAACCTAACCCAAATTAAATAAAATGATAATAGAAATTTAATAGTTGAATAATAACTTCCATTGTGTTGATGTTTTAGAAAGACGACACCGAATAAAAGCGATTTAAAGTAAAATAAACGGTTGACGTCTACTACATGAATCAGTAAAGTACTTAGGCTGGAGTTTACAGGTTTTTCTCCTGTATTGGATATATTATTTTCTTCAGTCAATTCATAACAAAAAATTGATGGCATTTACTTTTTAACAACAAAAACTCATTTTATTTGGCCTAAAATTATCTGAACATTACGTTGATATTCGTTAATATTCCAATATTATAATAGTAGAAAAAAAGGGGAAAGCCAGCTTAAATTACAAATCATTCAAAAAAAACAGGATGAAAAAGCTTATCCGACGTGTTAAATTTTTGCATGTGACTTTTTTGGTAAAGGTCACATGCACAATAGTTTAAAAAATTTATTGAAGTTTAGCGGCGAAATAAATCGTTAAAACATGAATAATTTTATGGCCTATAAATTGGTTTACGCTAATTTTACGTGAGATTTTTCCACCATATAGCCTTTTAAAAGCAGGAGGTTGATAAATGATATTCTGGGTTTTCCGTCCTACTGAAAAGCCATTTATCGAAATCATTTAGTTCTAATTGGCATTTAAATCATAGTAATTAGTTAATATGGGATATGTACCTGCGTGCCTTATCTAAGTTACAAACGCTTGTACTTGATCGATGATCTTAGCTAAAGTAAAAAATAATTAATTAGTACAAAAAATGTTTAACTATGAACAAACAACAATAAAAATTATAAATAATTGGGAGCTAAAATTTGTTTAGCAATTAATAAAAAAATTAACCATAGACTTTACAATGATTTTACCACATTTAAAGGCTGGTTCATATTTATGTAAAAACGTCCTTTGGACTTTTCTCCAAAGGACGTTTTTACATAAGTATGAACCAGCCTTAAGTCCTGCCACATTTGAATCCCGGTATAACAAATCTCAGATGCCACATTTGAGTCCTCCACGTTTGAGTCCTGCCATATTTAAGTCCGTGGGCCTATTTCATAAAAACCTTTGTAAATTATGATTTTACAAATCTCCGCCTATTTTTTGTAAAATACACGATAAAGGTTTTTCGACTTGCAATCCAGGGGGAGCATCTGCGCGCACTGCTCTGCGCTGATTGGTCGCAGCCACGTCATTTCATCTCCGCTGACCGATCAATATTCGCCGTTTCGTATATCCTCTATCATTGTAATTTACAAAAAATAGGCGGAGATTTGTAAAATAAAAATTTACAAACGTCTTTATAAAATAGGTCTCTGGTAGAAAAAGTGTCCAGGGGCCAATTTTATAAAGATCTTTGCAATTGTAAATTAATAAAAGCATTTAATTTCTTCTTATCCTATTAATTAAAAAATACATACATAAATCTGGAATTTACGAAATTTATAAATTTGTAATTTTTTAAAATTCTGAACGCAATTTTATTAATATACTTGTTATTTAAAAATACAAAAGAAAACTGTGCGTTTATTAATTTACAACTGTAAATTAATAACAAGCATTTTTTATAAAATAGGCAATAGAGTGAGATTACGGGAACGTTCCTCACTCATTTAAGTCCTGCCACATTTCATTCCTGCCTGTAAAAGGCAAACTCAACGTTACGTAACAATATGTATTTTTGCATTTTACGATTTTTTTACCAGTAGTTTGGTGCAAACTTTTCCTTTTTGGGAACCGTGAACAGAATTGCGAAGATATAAATTTTGTTAATAATCGTTTTAAACTGTTTTTGTCTTACCTTCCCTTTTTTACTTTTTTGTTTAATCAATACATTTTATTAAAATGTTTTAATTGTATATTTTTTTTAAAATCTAAATTTTTTAGCTGTTTTAATGTGGTATTTTTTAAATACAAATTCTTTTTTTAATTGTCCGTTTGCGCATTTCAATTTTTTAAAATAAAACGTTTATTTAAGTGAATACGTTTTAGTGTTTTCGTATTTTAATACTATATATTTAAATTTAAATTTGTGTATGTACCTATATTTAATAATTTATGTCCTAAATGGTATTTCTATATTTTACACTAATGATTGATAATCGTAATTATGTTTTACTGAAAGCTTTCAAAACGATAAAAGTTTTAGCGTTTAGTTTTATCTTTACTAGTAATTTTCAAACGTTTTTTGTTTCATCAAATCGATTTATAAACGCATTTTCTACCAGGTTTTAAATGTAGCAGAACCCAAATGAGGCAAAACCATTCGCGGAATTGCATTCTGAACACATATTTGGCAGGACTCAAACGTGGTAAGAACTTTCCCCAAATTTCACTCTGAACGCATTTTCCCCGAGGACTCAAATGCGGTAAGACTCAAACGTGGAAGACTCAAATGTGGCTTTTAAGATTTTTCCGGGACTCAATCGTGGCGGGACTCAAATATGGCGGGCTTCTTTACAATTTAAATCAACTTAACATACTTTACAATGTAACTATGTAACCCCATATTTACAACACCAGTTGATATTTTACAATTCCACGAGGCTGCAGCAACAAAAACACTTTTGTAGGCTTCAGTGAGTGTATAGCCCAGTCGATAAATTTTCGTTTCCCAGGGAAGTTTTGGTTTTATTTTTTTATGAATTTGATTTTTAGCAGCACGATATATTTTTTTAACTTAAAAAATCAAAATAGAGTAAAATATTTTTCAGAACTTTTAAATACCAAAATATTGATTATTTGTCTAAATAAAGTAAAAATAAATAAATAAATTATTTATAATAAAAATCAAAACAGATAAGACATTGTTTATAGATCAGTTCTGAATAAAGGTTTTTTTAGTGTAGGAAGAGGGTACAATAACAACCAGCACTAATCAATGTAGGGAAAAATAGAGAAACAGCGAGCGACTAGTATTTCACGGTTTCAAATATTTCAAATATCTATTGGTTTAGAATCCCGACCCCTTCTTTAAATACTATCTTAATATTAAAAAAAACAAAAGCATTTTTTGGTAATTTTTAGTTTTTTGCCGCTTTGTAGGTATCGCGCTGCTCGCGCGCTTGGTTTCCATTTTTTTAATCTAAATCAAAATTACGAAAATACTATTTTAGTGATGATTTCTAACTATATTGTGATGTCGAATCAAAAAACCAAAATTTATTTAGCACAAACTGATGTACTAAAGCACTTCAACATAGTGCAGCATATCATCGTGTGCAATTTTAATTAGGAATAGGTGTAAATTAAAGAAACTAAGAAAACTACGATTTAAAAATTTTTTTACCAACTCTCGACAATAAAAGACGCTTATTCAGAACAAGCCTATACCGGATTTTTACTCATAATTTTTTGTTCTCTTTCATCACGAAAAATCAAAGCAAAAACAGCATAATTTGAAAAAAAAACCACCACAACAACCACTACAAGTGAATTCTGTAGTGGCTGAGTCAAATCTTTTGGGAATTAATGGCCAAAAGAATAAACTTAAAATCAAAATAGAAAAAAAGGTGGCAACTTAGAACTGGCTGTCAAAAAAAGCTCAATCTTATGAGCAATGCTCAAAAATGAGATTTTCAATTGGAGCACTTTTAAAAAAGAAAACTCGTCTGAACTTGTAAATAGAAAAGTGACGAGTTCAGACACGTTTCCTTTTCTTAAAGTTCTCCATTTCATTAGTTACAATTATTGTTTCACAATTAACTAAAGTTTTGTAATGACATAAACACGAACACAATCATTTTCTCATCAAATTCACAATTTCATTGTTTTACTAACAGGATTTAATTGTTTGTACATAAATAAATGAAGCTGGTAATTCAGCATGATATATGCTATTTTCTTTAATTATCCGACGCAAACAATTACACAAAGAATAAAAATTACAACTGCTAGAATAATTCAGTTACTAAATATTATACATAAGCATAAACATTAACCGCAATTTGTATTATAGGTAAATTAAACATGACTGATTTCGATGACTTGCAAATTTGAATCGAATATTTAACAATAAAACAATTGAAGGTGCGGTGCGAAATCAAACTTTTTGTCTTCGATTTTGATATTTTTTGTGAAAACCTCACTCCTGCCGCTAATAGCCCACAAAAATTTTTTCGAAAAAATATCTCCAGTGGTTGAGGAGTTATGACCCCTCCCCCCAAAATGGCGTTTCCCGACAATTCTGTACGTGAAAGATTGCTCAATGGGTATAACGATTTAAGTTACAAATTATGCACTCACAGAAAGCGGCTATTTTCTGCTTTAATTTGATACCTTGATAGGTAAAATTAGTGCATTATTTGTTGAGATATTGAGTTTCCCGTGCAAAAAGCCCTCGATTTTTTCGCTAAAAATACGAAGTGACGGCAAAAATGTTAGTCAAACTTGATCAATAAACTGCCGTCGTTTAATTTTTTTGCACAAAATTGAAGGTTTTTTGTACAAGAAACGCAATATCTCGACAAATTTTGCACCAATTTTAGCAATCAATGTAATAAATTAAAGTGGAAAGTAGTCGCTTTCTTTTAAACATAATTTGTAACTTAAATCGTTATACCCATTGAGTAATCATTCACGTACAGAATTGTCAAAAAACGTCATTTTTGGAGGATCATAACTCCTGAACCAATGGAGATATTTTGATGAACATTTTTTTGTCGACTATTGGGGGCAAGGGTAAAATTTTCACAAAATCAAAAACAAAAAGTGTGACTCGGTACCACACCTTTGGTAATTTGATAAATAATTATTAAAATACGGGTTCTGATCTTTATTATTAAATTTTAACAATTTTTTTATTAGAGCCACCTTATTTTATTAGGTAAAATTTGTTGTCTGAAGATTTTGCTGCATTTTGAAATTCAATATTTCTATTCAACAGCCTTTCACCGCGAGCGACAGTTTGTCTTATAAATCTAAACTTTTAACACTAATGAAATAAAATATATTTATTATTTACAGATAGGGTCCGACCAGATCCGTGATTTTTTATCCGGCTGGACCGGACCGGATCTAAAAGTAGATCTGGCTCGACCAAAACCAGAATATAGACCAAATCTGTACAAAATAATTTAAACTCAATATTATTGTTTAATAATAAAGTAAAATAATAAACAAATAAAGCAAAAAAGCCTTATGTAAATTGCGCAAAACTTTAGATGTATTTGATGGTTGAAAATGACAAGAGCGTCTTAACTTTGCCGTAATTCGGTGTAAAAATAATCAAACACCAAATTTTAATAGTACTTTGATCGCTTTTCAAAGTGAAAAGTGCTTTAAATTTTTATCCTTGAAATGACTACTAAACAATTTTATTCACTAATTTTTTTATGTATTTCATAAACCAAATGGATTTCGGTGACGTGTTTAGCACATTTATGCTAAAAACCTAAATTTGGTCTTTGGTGTTCGGTTATTTTTGCACCAAAAAACGGTAAAGTTAAAAAACCATTTTAAATCATCAGGTAGATTTAAGATGCTCTTGTCATTAAATACCATCAAATTCATCTAAATTTTGTACAATTTATAGAAAGCTTTTTTTGCTCTTTTTGTTTTCATATTTTAATTTAACAAAATACACGTGTTTTCAATTTATTCGAGATTTATCAAATTTTATTTTTTAGGTTTTTGAAAATCCGGAAGGAAAATTGTGATGAGTACCAGCCCGGTTCCAAAAATTGCCGGGTTTACCCGATCCACCGGATGGGACCGGATATCCGGTCGGGGTCTATTTACAACATAAAACTTTATTTCAAAAGACTAAAATTCACTGATTTTTTTAAATTTTTTAAAAATTCCCATGCATTTTTAAAAAAGCAGACAGACGTAATTCTGCTATAAATAGGTTTCGAAGGTTTCGCACATTTAAAAATACATTTCGAAGTCTTAAAAAAATTTAAATGCGACTTTAAAAAAAAACATTCTTGCTTTAAAAAGCAATAGAAATATTTCAATAGACGCTAATATAGAACTAGTTCTAAACGTCGTAAAAACGCCCTTCAAAATGTTTATACGGTCACTCATCCATATGGGCTCTTTTTAGTATAATTTCGCTTATTTACCACGAAACGTTGAGCTATTAATGCATAATTAAACACTTTTAGACTGGTTAACAATTTTTATTAAAATCTACAAAATTGACCTAAATTTATTAAAAACTATATTAAATTAGCTTTATTACAAAAACATAAAATAAAATTGACATGATTGGTCATAAATTAATCTGCCAACTAAATTAATTTAAAAAAACCAGGGGTCGCATTCTAAAGAAACCCTTATATTTACTTCAATAAATTCATTTCAAAGAAAAAATATATATATATTGTAAACAAATAAACCTGCCGCATATGGGACAGAAAATAATTGCAATGAATTTTTTTTTAATTTTTTTTTCTCGCTCCGCAAAACCACCTCGCGCAAAATAAAAAAATTAATCAATGCGCGTATTTTATTTTTTATTAAATTAATCCTACGGAAGAAAATATTTAATCACCTCTCGAGTTGGATAAATTCTTATTCTTAAAACAATAGAAAAAATTTAACCCGACTCTTACCTAGGTAAAATTGATTTTTCACTCGCATCCTTAAGCACGTTAAAAGTTAACCCGGGGTAACTTTTAACCGCGCGTCAGAATGCGCGCCCAGGACTGTCAAAACAATTAACAACGTAAAACTTCTGAATGGTTTTTGTAATTAAAAGCAAATACTTTTCTGTCACATTTAAATAGATTTAATAAGAAATATTGATAACAGCAGTGTCACACATATATTAATCAAAATTTAAAATGCGTATACATGTGTAATGTTTCTTTTTTTTCCATTGGATCTTATAGAATTAGGTTATCTGACTTAATTTCGGCTAAGCTTTAATTTCGGCCACCAATTTAGGGTGTTAGAAAATTAGCTCATAAGCTGTAATTTATATTATAAAATTAGCTTATTATTTTAGCGATAAGAGCATTTGCTGCCTTTAAAATTCGAAATAAAAATAACTGTAAAAATGATATATTCAACAACGATTCTTATGTTACTAAAACTTTTGTTAATAAGGGTATCGACCTAATTAATTTAACTTATTTAAATCTCATAAGGTTACTACCTGTTAATTATAGTACTATTTCTATAAGTGGTTTACACGTACCTTCCTAATAGTGGTAAATATATTTGTAATTATAATAAATTTCTCGATAACTTACATTAGTCGAAATTAACTAGCTCTTAAATAAAAGTTGTGACTGTTCAAATTCCGAATTTTATAATGCTCATCATAAACACATTATTACTGGTGATTTAAATGTTGTAAATTCCGTTAAATTACGTAATATTATGAAATTTGGCATTAAATATCGGTTTTAAAACCAATAGACTATTTCAACATAAAGCGTTTTACACACTAAAATTCCAATACACATTGCGCCGAAAGTTGAAATTAAAAAAATATTTAAATGAAAACTTCTATTAATTTTGCAGTGTAAAATAACGTGTAAACACTAAAGGCAAAGTATGAATTTAATTGGATTTGTAATAATGTAGTTATTAATGTTTAATTTCGTAAAAAGGCGAATATAAAAAATAAGATTAAGATCATACCGATCACCGAATTTATAAGTAGAATTTTACTCGTTAGTCAGCAGGTGGTCCGATGGTCTTGTGGTTTGAGGCGGTCGGCTTTAGACTGCAAAGTCCGGAGTTCAAATCTCAAAGAATTCCCTTTTTCATTTTTTGTACCGGGAATTTAAACTTATCAAAATTTCATTTAAACTTATTAAAATTGAATTAAATAAAAAAAATCAGATCTTTTTAGATATTTTTAAAAAAAATCAAATAATTGACTATTGATTGGTATTAATATAATCAGAAAGAAAATAGATCTGCTAGTGACTGATGTAGATATTGGATTTTTGATGTAGATATTTTGCTATATGCAGAAAAAAATTAAAACCAAAGTGCTGTAATGTAAATAGCTTCTTGAAGTCTATTGTTTAATTTATTTTGATATAATAATATGGTTGATTTTTTAATTAAAAATCATCCAACAAATATTGTTTTGCATTACTGTTGTGGATTTTATACGTAAATAATCTTCCGGAAAATAATCTTTCTAAAAAAACACCAAGTAAGTATTATGCAGCTATATTCTATCCACCACAAAAAAAAATAAAAATAAACTATACGTCCCGGTACAAAAAATGAACAAGAAATTCATTGGGATCGAACTCCCGACCTTGCAATAAGAGGCCGACCACCTCAAACCACTAGACCATCGGACCATCTGCTACTTAAATCCTACTTATATATTCGGTGCTCGGTATGATCGTAATTTTATTTTTTATGTTCGCGTTTTTACGAAATTAAACATTAATAACTACATTGTTACAAATCCAATCAAATTTATATTTTTCGTTTAGTGTTTACGCGTTATTTTACACTGCAAAATTAATCGAAGTTTTCATTTAAATATTATTTTGAATTCAACTTTTGGCCTAATGTGTGTTGGAATTTTACTGTGTAAAACCAAAAATATATAATACTATATAATATACTAAGGAAAAATATGTCACTCAGTCTCAGAAGCGAAACGATTTGGTGCCATTTTTTGAGCACTGCCATTATTCGTTGTGCGCATAAAATGGCAAAACAACTGCTCTGATTGAGGCATGTGTCGTGTAAATGGGCACTGCTCAAAATGTAGCAGTGTTTTTGCGCATATACTTGCATGCTAACTCGAACGCACTTCATTTTGAATCACACTGCACTTTTTTAGTAATTTTATGCGCATATATGCGCATATACTGCACATAAAATGGCACAACCGCTTGAAACAAAAAAATAAACCCACTAAAAAACCAGTACTTAGTTTGCACACTGTACACAAAATACAAATTTTTAGTATAGACTTACGAAAATAAAATCCAATACAATACACAAAAAAATCTATTTATATATAGCTTTGGATTTTATTTTTGTATGTCTATTTTGTATTGTTTTGTTACTATTCCGACTTGCGTATAAATTATAAAACTTTTGACAGTACCCAAATTAAACAATTTATTAGTTTTATTGTTAAAAACAACTTATCCACTGGTATACCTCAAAGCGGTAACTCGTCTCCCCAATTAGCCCATCTTACGTTGTCATTTATTGAATTTAAATTTTTAAAGGCTTATCAAAGGCTAAAAAATATATTAGCTTTGACTACAAGATATATTGATGATGGGTTTTGTGCATCTACTTCGATCAATGATTATAACTTATTAAATGTTTTTAAAAATGTATATCCTAAAGAGCTTCCATTATCAGATACAAGTGTCAATAATTTGTCTTGTAATTATTTAGATCTTGATATCAAAGTTATTGAGAAAAACCTTAAAATGGCTGTTTATAATAAAACTGACGACTTTAGCTTTAAAGTTATTAGGTATGTACATAAAACTAGCAATGTTTTTTATACACAGTTAATCAGATTTGCCAGAATTGCTCTACGACTACTGATTTCGGCTTTCGAGTTAAATTCTTGTTTAAAAATTTCGCAGAGTTAGAGTTTGGTTATAAAGAATTAATTTACAAAAATTTTAGCTTTTACTAATAAATAACTACCTCTTCTTTTAAAATTTGATTTTTGTAATCTTATAAAATGCGAGAGATTTATTTATAATTTATTGCATGATTTAGAATAGACAGTGTTTCTGTATTAATGTTAATTTTTTATTAATGTTGTTAATATTCTCCGCCATGGAGTTTTTCTTTGGTGTTATTTTTATTTTTCTCTGTAGTGTAAGTTAGGGGCCTGCATACACTATTTTTGCACGTGGTTTTCTGTCTGTATCTTATTTTTCTCTGTGTTACGGGTTCGGCATACATACACTATTATTGCACGATGTACTCTGATTGCTGTGGCTATTTTGATATAGGTACTTTTTCTCCAGTATTATTGGTTAGAAATTACGTAATCCGTTTTTTAACCAATTGGTTATTAGAATATAATGGTCACGTGATTTTCATGCACTAACTATACATTTGTATTGTTCCAGTGTCCCTGTGTCTTTTGTTGCTAGGTCCTCTTCGTGGCCATTCTTTTTCCCGTTGGTTTTTTCCTTTGTTTTCATAATCGGTAAATATTTTATTACTGTATTTTTTTAGCTAATAGTTATTAAATTATATATTTTCTTTTTTCCTCTTTTTTATTAGTATTTTAAATTTTAATTTTTAACTAATTATACTATTTAATCCTTTCTTGTTTGCTTAACTTCTCAAAAATTTTGTTATTTTAGCACTGTAAGCTTTTTAAATATTGCACAGTTAATTTTTAAATAATATTTTGTTACTTATTAAGCTAAGTTAAGCTAAGCTAAGTTAAGTTAAGTTAAGCTAAGTTAAGCTTTTTATTAGTATTTTGTCTTATGAGCTATTAATTTTTTATTTCAATAGTTGAGTTACTTTGTACTTAATTTTAGTTAATATATTATGTCCAGCGCTGATCCGCGTGGTGCTAAAAGGCCGGCGCCTTCTGAAATCTTGCAAGAAGCGCTTAAGGTTGGTATGTATGTTGTTCTTATATTCTTGGCATGTAATAACTAATTCTTGCTCCTACATAATATTTTTTATTTTAATTAATTTTAATAAGTGATCTATTTTATTTGCATACTGATGAGCTTCGAAAGTAAGATAGGTCATTTATGGCATGCTTTTGTCGTTTTTTATGGTTTTTATTATTTTTGTGTATTAATAATTTTTACTAGTATATATTATTATTTTATGTTTTTTTCCTTATTCTCCTTCTTAGGAAGGGACACTTTCACAAAAAATTTAAGAATATAAAGTGTCTATGCTTGGAAGCGAAACACATTTAAACTCGCAATTCACTTCACAAAATTATTTAAATTATTTATTTAATCAAGCATTATTTATTTAGCTTTCAAAATTATATCCATTTTATATATATAAGGCATGTTTTTTGTAAAAAAAAACTTTTCTTTGTGTTCTATGCATTTTAAATTATAATTTTATCAATATCTCCTTTAATTTTCCCTTATTGTGCTTTATTAATTATAGGGTAACTGACTTAATTTCGGCCACGCCTTAATTTCGGCCACCAATTTAGGGTGTTAGAAAATTGGCTTATTTTTAAAACACAAAAGAATTAGCACAAAAGTAACTGGATTAATGTTAAATAAAGTGTTTTTGCAAAAGATTTTTATTTTTGTTATTCCACATTATCAACATTTTCATACAAAAAGTGAATTTTTTGTGATTTTCCTAATTTTTGCTTTGTGTTTAAACTGCATCAAATTTAGAACGAAGCAATATATAACCTTAAAATATCTTCTATTTAAGGCTCAAAGTTGTTAATTTTGATGTTTTGATATTTGCTTCAAAATCATTTTGCAATGCGTTTAACTGACTGCGCATTTTAAGATTCCGTTAATTTCGGCCACCTGAAAATTTAGGTGAATGAACCTGCCGTTTTTTGCTGTTTTTAAATATCATTGTACTACCGTATTTATAAAGAATTTTTTTTGCTCGTTTGACTTTTTTTGACGTTTTTTAAGCCAAAAATAAAAATTGAACAAAAAATACGAATTATTAAAACTTGTTTTTTTAAGGTTTTGACATAATTATTTAAAGTCTTGCTAATAACTATTAAAGTTCGCAAACGGGAAAAATTAAGTTATATGTACCAAGAACAATACCTTAGGGTAAATTTGCAACCTTTAGAAATTTTTATTGTTCGTTTAAGCAATAGTTATGGCCAGTTTTTTGTAGGTGGCCGAAATAAATGGCACGCGCCTTAACTTCGGCCACTTTAAAAAAGAAGTTTAAGCCTTCACTGATTTTTAAGTGTAACAGAAATATTCAAATTTTGCACTGGAATAACAAACATAGCTATTGTTTGATTTTTAGGCCGAATTTTGGCTTGATTGAAAAAGCCAGAAAAAACTTATTCAAAAAAATAAAAAAAGGTGGCCGAAATTAAGTCAGTTACCCTAATTGTTACTTTTAATTTTTATTTTTATTTTTAATTTTTTTTTTGCTTTTTATTTTTTTGGTTTATAACTTTAAGCTTTTTTGCTTTCCTATTATTTTTAAAACACAAAAGTTAAATGAATAGATGAATGTTAAACTAAATTAAGTTAAACTAAGTTAAACTAGATGAATGTTAAATAAAAAATTTTTGCAAAGTTTTTTATTTGTGTGATTCTGCAGTATCAGCATTTTAATACAAAAAAGTGGATTTTTGTGATTTTCTGAATTTTTGTTCTGTGTTTTAACTGCAGGTCGATTGAAAAAGCCAGAAAAAACTTATCCATAAAAATAAAAAACCCGGCCGAAATTAAATTAGCTACCCTACTATCATCCATAAAATTTTTATATCGCCCGAATCGGACTGCTCCTTTAATAGTAACCCTTTGATATTCTCCCGCTGCCAATCCGCCGAAGAGTTTCGATGCCAGTGCTGCTCAGTGTTAAACTCCGCGGACGTCATTGTCAAGACTCAGAGTTAAACACTGAGCAGTACTGGTGGGAACCCCCTTCTGCGGATTCGCAGCGGTTTTTGAACAAAAAAATCCCAAAGGGCTAAACCTACCTACCTGCTTACTTTAAATTTGACCACCACCATAAGAGGTCAACGTGGAAAAAATACTTTTATTGTTCAAATTATTTTCTTAATGTTTTTATAGGTCTTAACTCAATGTAAATTATTTCTACCATATTTTATACTGCTACAATACGCCAAAATATTGAATAAAATTCGCTCTTTATAGCATATTGCTCCGTTTAAACCATAAAAAACAAAATGATACGTCGCAAAAGTTGTTGCACGCAACTAAAGCCGTAATTTTAACCGAATATTGTTGCTAAAGATATACTATATAACTGTTAGATTGACCTTCTGTGAATGAATGTTTTAATACAAATGGAAATTCTCGCTCAATCCGCTGATCAATCATACCAGCTTCGAACAAAATTACAAGTTGCATTTTGTTTTTATACTCATTAAACAATTAGATCACGTAGATTACACGTGTTAAATGTCAAAATTTTAAACGAAATGATGGATTGAAATTATAAAATTAAGTAATAAAATAATAAATACAATTACAATAAAAATGATTAAAGCAATATTTAGAATTCCAGCGTAATGGCATGTTTCCCGGTAACGCTACAATCATTGCGATTGCCCAGATAGCCCCACCAGACACGGATGTCCGGGTATCCCCACTTCATGTGTTGACATAAACAATAACTGCTGGCCTATCGATTAGTGGAATAATTTAAAACAAACGACGGTTTTTCCACGCCCCTCGTCGTTACTACCGTAAAATGAACCACAGTTTGTATATAATACTCGTGACTGTGAATCATTTTATATTTTAAATACCCCTCTATTTACCAAACAATAAGTCACAGTCACGTGTGTTTTATAATGTCAGTGGCTAATTTTGCCGAAGTGACGACGCCTGTTGTTTCATTTTTGCGGTTTGGAAAAAATTTAAATCCCTGTAAAATACTGATAAAAATTTAGAAGCCATTTTGATAAAAAGTTGAAAGCAATTCTCTCTTGCAATTTTTTAATATTGGGATCGTAATTGTAATAAAATATAACATGCGAAATTTCATTCAAAGCCGCTATTTTTCAGACCACCATTGCGTTAATTGCTAAACAATTTTATCACCCACAAGCAAACTAAAGTTAGAGTCATTTCGGTAGAATAGAACCCATAAGTAACATGTAAGTTGTTTGGTTTTGTTCAATCAAAAAATTAAAAATATAAATTCAATCAAATAAACTTCCGTATATTAAATAAAAACAAAGAACAAAAAAAAAACGAAAAAAGAAAAAAAACGGATTTTATGTCAGGACTTGTAATATTTAATCTTTAATTTTTTTCAAATATCAACCTTATTTAGTAAAGTCCAATTTTGCTGTCTATAACTTTTCGTTGTGTTATAGAATAAATAATTTTTAACCGTAATGATTTACGTTCACCACTCTGACGATCTGTCAAACGAAGTTATGTCTTTGACCTTACAAAATAAACTATAGCTAAAGTCTTCCAAGTTGAAATTAAGGGCGTAACCGCTCGTCGCCGGGAAGAAATAAATAATAAACCTGCGAGCAAGAAAAATTGAAAAAAGTTTTCAGCGGTTATGTAACCAATTATTATTTAGTTGCGTCATGTGTTTCTCTGCACGTGATATTTTCTCAAAGAACGAGTGGTTACTTTACCACTCATCTATTTTAACCCTGATAGAATTAAGGCAAATGTTTTTAAAATCATCTTTTTTATTATGGATGAATTACATGTATAATTGGCTCATTTCGTAAATTTGTATAAGAGACATAAGAGAACCAATAAAATTGTGCGGTTATGACGTGTTTTTTTAGGGTGCAGAAAAATTAGGGTGCAGAATTTTTTAAATTTTATATTTTCAAAAAATACAAAAATTAGTAAATTTTAGCTGTTTAAAAATTCACATATCAGTTCCAAATTGAATCATTTGATAAATAAGTGTTGGACAAATTAATACTTAGTATCAAGAATGCACTTTTATTCATTCTTGCCAATATTTACACAGTTTCCTCAAATTTTTGAGTTGCTTTGTTGTTAATTCGTCTTTTAAATACTGCAAGTCAGCGAGGTCAGAAATTATCTGTATAAATCCTGAAGATCCAAATTGTTTTCGTTGCAACTACATACTTTTTTTTAAAAAATAATAAATTTATATTTTCAAAATTCGTTAGGAAAAATATTATCGAGAGTGTAGATTAGTGATGTTCCTATACTCCGAAATAATGCTCCGGAGTTTCAGCTATTTAAAGCAAAGAGAATTCCGGAGCTCCGGAACTGAAACACTGTGTTTTTTAAAAAAAAGGTGTCACTGCCACTGGATTACCTTTTTATATTTTTAAAAATATATTGTCAAACGGGATGAATTTATGTTTCGCGCAAGATAGACTTTACCATCTTAAATAAAAAGCTTAATATTTCATGCACTTTCTTGCAATTTACACTATCGTTTACGAATATTACAAATATAATATAATAGCTAAACACAAATCCCTGATAATTACCACACCCAACAAAACCCTTTGCTAAAAGCTCGTTTTCCATTAGAACGGTTTAAGTCTTACCAGACTAAAATTTCCAATCCAGCTTAATAAATTAAAATATATTTGATATGCCTTCAGTTTTTTTTTTAATTCATACTATATTAAAAAATTTCGCGAAATCAATGTAATTTTTGTCTATTAACATATTTATTTTATTTGTTGATCATTTAGGCCAATAATTGTGTACACGTTAAACGGCTTATAAAGCCCATATTGCTCATTTGGGATTAAATTATGACTGTGGCATTATTTAAAGGTGAGGTGCGGAGTCAAACTTTTTGTCTTCGATTTTGATAATTTTTTATCAATAGCCCCCAATAGCCCACAAAATTTTTTTCAACAAAATATCTCCAGTGGTTCAGGAGTTATGACCTCCCCCTCCCCAAAAAAATGGCGTTTTTCGACAATTCTATACGTGACAAATTGCTCAATGGGTATAACGATTTACGTTACAAATTATGCACTCAAAAAAAGCGAATACTTTTTACTTTAATTTCATACCGTGATCGTTAAGATTTGTGCAATATCTGTCGAAATATTGCGTTCCCTGTACAAAAAACCCGCAACTTTTTTTTTGAAAACACCAAACGACGGCAGTAATTTTGTGAAGTTTTTCCAACCTTTCTTTCCTTCACTTCGTGTTTTTAGCGAAAAAATCAAGACTTTTTTGAAGGAAAAACGCAATATCTCGATAAATACTGAACCAATCTTAACGATCAGGGTATAAAATTAAAGTAGAGATTAGCCATTTTCTTTGAGTACATAATTTGTAACTTAAATCGTTATACTCATTGAGGAATCTTTCACGTACAGAATTGTCAAAAAATGCCATCTTTGTGGGGTAATATCTATTGAACCACTGGAAATATTTTGTTGAAAAAATTTTTGTGGGCTATTCGGGGCAGGGGTAAGCTTTTCACAAAAAATTATCAAAATCGAAGACAAAAAGTTTGATTTCGCACCCCATCTTTAAGTATACATCAGTAAATTACAGGTTATTTTTCCCAGTAAAACATACAAAAAATCTATGGTTTTGAAATCAAAAAAATTTCAACTGGTAGAACAAGGTCCTTTGTTGTTGTTTGCCTTGCCACCAAACAGCCTTTCCGTTAAAGCTGATTGGACCGTCCGGCCCGCTCCTCGCTTTGCTCACTCCCTTAGAGATCAGCGGTTTCTACAAGAGCCTTTTGTTGTCGCTTGCAAACAGGCAATCCTCCCATCAGGATTGGTCTGAACCGGTTGGGGTTACATAACACATAATTTACAAGGTTGTATTAAATTATGGATATACCGGAAGGAATTTCTCAAAAAATATTATAGAAACACATTAAAAAACTCATGTTATTTTCTTTGCGGATGGATGCAGTCAAATATATATGGTATAAATATATATAGTAAATATTAATGTCAATGAGGTTCTCGCACGTCTCTCGCCTTGCTCCTCCCTTGCCTTACAAAGGTCTTTTCTTCCTGTCAGTCGGTTGAATCAACGAGCTTACAATTTATGAATAGACGGGAAAAAATTCATCAAAAAATTAGTAAAATAAGCAAAAAAACAAACTTGTTTAACTAAACATAAATTCTATCAGGGTGAAAATAGATGAGTAGTAAAGTAACCACTCGTTTTTTGAGAAAATATCACGTGCAGAGAAACACATGAAGCAACTAAGTAATAATTGGTTACATAACCGATGAAAACTTTTTTTAATTTTTCTCGCTCGCAAATTTATTGTTTATTTCTTCCTGGCGGAGAGCGGTTACGCCCTCAATTTCAGACTGAAAGACTTTAGCCTTAATCAGTACACAACTGCATTGTTTGGCGTATATTCCTGCTGGTTTTGTATTTTGTATTTGAGGCGTACTTGTAGGAACTTAAATGAATAAATAGTTTAACTATGATGTGTTTATACACTTATATAAGTGTGTAATGTTTAAACACAAATAAGTGTCTAGGGTCTAAACGAAAAAAGAACAACAATCTTACATCTATTGAAGTTTTACTATGAAATTAATATTCTCAAATAGATGAAGTCGGTTGAATCAATAAAATGCAAAACAAAAAAATGGAACCCAGAATATTGAAGTAAGCGAGAACAAATAAATCCATAATTATAGTTCAGCATTTAAATCAGCTTATGCAGTTGTTTGGTAAATAACAAAAGTGGAAAGACGGTATATGACCAATCAATCAGGTACATTATTGCTTATATTAACCAAATAGAACTTATAACGATTATAATTTGGTTGTTATAAAAAATTTGTAAATGATACACGACCTCCATTTTGTATTTAGTGAACAATAGAACCACACAATTGCTGGTTTTTGATTAAATTTCAATGTGTTCCGATATTCTAATGCCCAGGTGGCGTACCCGCAATAAGTGATTTAACACCCACTAACACATTAGACAAAAGTTATAGTTCTTCTATAGTCGCTTAAACAAGAAAAAAAAGGAACTTACGGCGGTGGATGGAGCACTGTGGGATCCACCCTCTGGTGGGAAGTCGGCTGGATCGATGGGCTGCAATATTGGGTGAGGTTTGGTTTCAGCACTGGAGACTCTCTTCGGAACTTCGCTGGGGAACGGCGGTGTAGGATTGGAGGCAACTGTTCTGAAACAAAAAACTCATAAATATATCCATGATATTCAACGAACTAGTTTTTCTTGCAGGCGCAGCCATTAAATCTGCTGGATCGATAGGCCGCAGTATTGGATGGGGTTGGGTTTCAGCGCTGGAAACTAGCTTCGAAATTTTGCTGTGGAACGGCGGTGTGTACGATTGGGGGCAACTGTTTTGAAAAATTATAAAATTAATTCGTGATATTTAACGAACTAAGTTTTGCTGTAGGCGCAGCCATTAAAAAAAGAATTAAATGAGCAAAGAATTTAACTTATTCGCGACAAAGTTGTTCATATTCACAAAACACCTTGAATTAAACTTAGTTTAGTGGAAAAGCCATTGTTTACTAAAAGTTTGGAAATCAGGGGCCGGTCCACTAAACGCGCGCTGACTTGGTGCTATTTTAGCACGTTGTTTAAAACTCTAGATAATGTTTTAATTTGTGGGTTTTTTCTTAAGAAACCCTATTAAACTCTTTAACTGCATGGCATAAATTCATATTTTATTAATTTTATGCATATTTGTTATAAATACAAGCCAATAAAGCAATAACCCCTAGTTAAGGGTTAGAAATACTTATAACTAGGGGTTAAGGCTTTATTAACTTTTATTTCAAACAAATATGCATAAAATTGTGTAAATATTAATTTATCCCATTTAAAAAAAGAGTCCAATAACATATCTGGAGAAAAAACATCAAAATTAAAACATTATCAAGAGTTTTAAACAACGTCCTAACTTAGCACCTAGTCAGCACGCGTTTAGTGAACCGGGCCCTGGGGTTCAAATAGCAACTTGTTAAAATCATTTTATGTTTTAGATTTCATAAAAAACTTAAATGAAGATGATTTTACCCACCTCTCAACATGAATGCCCAGAATTTTTCAATCCAAATAATGTTAGTATGTTGGCTTATATTATAAGTTGTTGTATAAAAAATAAGACCCCTTAAAAATTATTCTGGGAGCGGGATGTTAGGAGGCTAATAATTTTAAATTTCAAGTAAAAAAAATCTATAAAAATTTAGCTTCTTTTAGTAGCATCTTCTTTTTCTACTGTTTTATGAGGCGGAATTAGAACTATGTTCTGAGCATTGAAATGAAAGTGAAAGACAAATATAAATCGGATAT
>JASAMX010017779.1:0-63500 GCA_030248175.1 Microlaimidae sp. YZB2_3 | reverse complement strand
TTAAGCCGTTTTTAGTATATATTTTAAAAAATTTTCGCCTCCGGCGGCTGGGGGGGCACCCCCCAGACCCCCATTTATAAGCTTGTTTTACGTTTTTTTTACGGGTTTTAAGCTCATTTCAAGGCAGCGCGGAAATATTGGGTACACCCCCCCCCCCCTCAAAATTTGGGTCTTGCTGGACACCCCCCCTAAAATTTGACCCCCCCCCTATACCCCCCCCCCCCCCCCAAAAATCCGAGAGGCTGCCCACCTATGAATAAAACTGATATTTAGTAAAAGTAACTTTATGCCATTTTGGCATTTTGACCATACAGAAAACAGTGTTTGAAATTTGACCAATTTTTTCTTGTGATGTTATTTAAATAAACAAAACACAATTGAAAATGCGAAAAACATATTATTTATATAATTTTAATTTTTAGATAAAGCATAATGTTAACATTAATATTAATTATAAAATTAACGATAAAAATGTAATTAAGACTTTCAAAAACATTATAATTCATGAAATTTTCGTTAAAAGTATTTTTTTTAGAGTTTGGATCCAAATATGGACTTGAGAACTGTAAAGCATTTTATTTGGAAACAAGGCGGGGATTTGGTTTTATATTACAAACCAATCAAGTGATACCGGTTAAAAAACTGATAATATTTTACAAATTTTTATAAAATGTAAATGTGTTTTTATTATAATTAAAGTTTTAAATTGCATATTAATTTTACAAGGTGATAAATTTATTAATTTTTTTTTTTTTTTGAAAAAGTAGAAAAGTAAACGAAAATGTAAATTTTCGCTACAACAATTTTTTATATCGTTTCAATGATAGGCGGAAATTATATCTCTCAGTTAAAAAAAACTTGGAGTACGTAATTTTTGTATTTTATATTACTAAATTACTCGTTCATTTTTCTTAATTCGCAAAATGAATTAGTAAACAGTACAGTGAAGTATTTTTTATTGTAACAGAAACGATTTATTGGTTTGATTTTATAACGTAACATACGCAAAACATTATGTTATCGCTTTTCAAATACTACACAGTTTGTTATGTCTATGCCATAGCCTAATACGGTTAACATACAAAATGCGATGTGTTTGTTTGAAAAACCAACAAAACAGTTTTTTCCACTGTGAAATAAAATATACGGAAACCGCATTTCAATAATTTTAATTCTATCCTTTTTACCTTTTCCTTGAAAGCTACTCTAAGCTGTACTATAAATTAATATTTTGTTTTTGCTGAAACCACTGGTTTTATTATTATAAACAAAATCGTTCTTATTGCAAAAAAAAATTGATATTTGGTGGAAGTATGTATAGGCCTTTAATAGTTACATTTCCCAGAGCTCCAAAGCAAAACTCCGCGCTTAGGAGTTCCAAAGTTGTACCCAATTTTTTCGTACTAATTTGAAAAAGAATTAAAGAGCTAAATTTATTAATAATTAAAAAGTAGTGCAATAAATTGTTTTTGTCAAAAAAAAATTTTAAATTAAAAAAAAACAATAAAAATAGTTCAAAATGTGGACAAAACAACTTAAAATATATTGTCGATACCATGGCAAAATAAACCACAGTCATTATAAAATACACGTGACTGTGATTCATTTTGTGATTAATGGTGTCCTGTTTTAAATTTAAAATGAGTCACAGGCACACATATTTTATACGAACTGTGGCTTATTTTGCCGTAGTAACGATAATATTTCAGGCCTAAATAAGCTTAAAACGGTTCATTTAGGGACAAAGCTGCGTTGTTTGTTTTTTTAAGTTGCCGAAACTTAAGAGCATAATATTGAAGGGTAGTTAAGAATATCATTATCAATTTAGCTTTACAAAATTTTGCCTCATTTTCCGCAAAATTTAAGTATCCATAATAACAAAAACTAATAATGCAAGAATTTTTGCAACCGTATTATAGGGTAGTGCATTTAATTTCGGCACTTTTCCAAATTGGGCATTTTTGATTTTTGACTATAACTTTGGTAATCCTGGACGGAATACGACGTTTGATAGCTCAAATGAGAGCTAATTATATGTAGATGACTTTCATGAGCTTTTTTGTTATGTTATGATATTTTCATGTGAAAGTTTGTGATTTATAAAAAATAAAATTGTTACTCGTTTTTAGAACATGGGCATTTCATGATTACACAATAAATTGGTTTAAAAATTAAACTGTCCTGGTAAAATTTAGTCTATTTTCCGAATTTTTCGTCACCGTGGTTCTACGTTGCGTCTTTGGTGAGCAATCGTTATAAACTAAAATAGTGTAATTTCGGCACACATATTGCTGCAGGTAAAAACGGGTTGAATTAAGTGGTCGGGTGTTAAATTGTAGTTGCAAAGAGTTAAAAGACAATTTTGAAATGTGTAGGGGTCATAGCACTTAAACTTAATTAAGGAGTCCTTTTAACAAGGGCCCAAATTAAATGCACTTTTTTCCCAAATTTTGCCCATTTTGATACCATTTGGCATTTTAGCTGTAACTTTTTGCCAGTTACACATTGAACAACAAGTAGAAGCTTAAATTAAAGAAAAATGTCTGGAGATAATGATAGGCTTTTAAATTTTTGAAAATGATTTTTTGACTGAGAAACAATCGATTGTTTGTAAAGTGCCGAAATTAAATGCACAAATTTAATTTCGCTAATTTTCTATTTTTTTAAAAACTGATTTAATTAAGTAAAAAAACTACTTTAGTAGAGTGAAACTTTTGTGACGCAACGCAGTATCGTGAAAGCTTCAAAATGAGCTGTCAAACGTGAAAATCGAGCCATACAGTGAAAAGTTACATTGGAAAAACAAAAAAATGCCGAAATTAAATGCACTACCCTAGCCATTAAGATAGATAAGATAATTTCATTTTGCAACACGCCGGAGACCCACTAAAGCATTATAGCATACATGGGCAAGTTGGTCCGGAGTGGGGGGGGGGTTAAACCCCAAATTAGGGGGGGTTAAAATCCGAGAAACGCAAAATACCCATATCGTTTTTTTTTCTGGAGTGCATTTTACCCATATCGTTTTTCGATTTTGAAGCAAAAATAGATAAAAAACGCTAATTTTAGGTCAAAAAGCCCTTTTTATAGCATTTTTGAGCTTTTTATTGCTTAAAACATTCATTTTGATCTCAAAACTTTAGTTTGGAGGCAGTTAGAAGTCATTTTAAAGACATTTTTTTTCTTCATTTTTCCATAATTGGGGGGGTTAACTTTTTCTCCCCCCCCCACTTCTGAGTGGGGGGGGGGGGGGGTTAAACCCCACTTCTCAGAATTTGGGGGGGGGTTAAACCCCCCAACCCCCCCCCCCCCGTGCCCATGTATGTAGCTGGGGGTGGGCCTTTATCAAATTTAAGCCATTGATTACCGTTGATTGATTTAAGAGTGGATCCACAGCACGAGACTCGCAAGGCCGAAATGATTTTTCCGTTAAATCAAAAACTTATACTCTTTTGACTATAGCATAAACCGCGCTTTAGTTAAGGAAAGATCGGTCGGGTCAATATCGAAAATCACAGTCTCTCTATTTTCATATAAACTTTTTAAAATTAATCAAAAAATACGTCAATCGAATGCTCATCAAACGAGCTTTTAGAATTGTATTGATTTTTTTGCTGAAGCACTTCTCAAGTTATTTCAAGAATTTCATAAACATTACTGAAAACTTTTTTTCAGTTTTTTATGTTTATTTTAAAATCGTGCTGAAAATAGGAATTCAAAATTTCTTTCAAACCGTCATAAAAAATTCATGGTTATATTTGTGCTCATTTTTTTGGGGAATGTTATAAACAAGTTTTGCTTTTTTGAAGCCTTTTGAAGTTTTTTTTTTCAACCGTCTGCCTAGTGATGGTGTCATTCATAAACGTGACTTTTTAGCTTTAACTAATAGCCAAGAATCTATAACTATAATTAATCCGTTGCGCCGTTTTAAAGATTATAAAAACGTTTCAAAATGTGTTTTGTCGCTAGTCTCGATCATTTTTGAACACTTGACGCATAAGCAAAAATGTTTCAAACTTTAAAAAGTTTTTTGGTTTAAAAATACAGTTACTAAAGACAGTTTAATAGACAAAAAAATACTATACTTTGGAATTTATTAAGAGTTCGTAACACAAAACAGGGTTTCCAGCGGGTCAGGGAGAGCAAAAAGTGGTCAGGGAGAGCACCTGTGAGTCAGGGAGATTTTTTCTATTTAGAACATCAAGTATAGGGGATTTTATTGAATCCAAAAACTTGATTCTTAAAAAACTTCGCGCCTGCGACGCTAATTGTTTTTTGTTTACTTATTCCAAGAATTTACTTTTTTAAATCTAAAAAATTAATTAAAGCTATTATTGTTATCAGTACAAATTGTTAGTCGTACCTAATCACGTTTTACCTGCAATTTTAACAGGTTTTTTTAAAATATTGATCCAATTGATGATCTATTTATTTGCCTGAAATGATTAGCTATAGGAAGAAAATTCTGAAAATCCAGCGAAGCCAAACTTTTTTATTAGGGTGAACCCTTACGTTTTTTGAATTAAAACAAAAAACGATTTTTTTGTTTTAATATACTCTATAAGAAACATTCCTGATGGGATCCAAAAGTATAAAAATACTCAAAAAAATAAAATTTTTCCTGCTTCGCGGGAATTATACGTTAAAAATTTATATTAATTTTTTTAAAATATGAAACAAATTGTGCTGTTTGACACATAACTAAGGCATGTGCCTTTGCCTTAGCCCTTTACCCATATTTTTTTTAAATTTTAAAGGAAAAATAGGTAAAAAACGTTAGTTCTATGTCAAAAATCTCTGTGTATAGCATTTTTGAGCTTTTTATTGCTTTGGGTTCCCTTTTTACTCTTAATGCATTAAAAACCATAAATTAATTAATATACAAATGTTTCCCGCTGCGCGGAAAGGTCAGCTTTCTGTACCGTTAAATAATTTTATCAGTATAATATTATCTTTGTTTTATAAGTTAATCGCTTTCATGCGCAAAATTTTAAAATATCAGGCAGTAGGGCATTATAACTTTGGATAGTTTTATTAATTAATATATTTTTGAATACCGGTATGCAATTTTATTGTCTGATTAATTAGGAGATCAGACAAAAGTGTATAGAAATTAGGTTATAAAAACAAAAGTAAAATGCATGTGTACTCCATTGGCAGGGGACGATTTTAAGCAATTTCGGTGCATAGTGCATATTTCAAAAAAAATTTCGTCTCCGGCAGGTGAGGGTCACACACATAGGTGGGTAGCCTCCTGGATTTTGGGGGGGTATACCCGACCCCCCAAAATTGGGGGGTGTCCCAAAAAAATTTTTTTGGGGTATACCTCAAATACTCCATTTTTAGCGTTTTTAGTACTGGGACCTCCCAAATTTTAGGGGAGTCCGGGGTACCCCCAAATTTTAGGGGGGGTGTCGGCTATAACCGGGATTTTTGGGGGGTATAACCCCCCAACCCCCTGCCCACCTACGGTTACACATCCCCCCCGGTCAGCCTCCCGATGTCGGCTGGCGCCGCTAAGAAGCACTGTCGCAAAACGCTTTGTGTGGCTTCTGTGACACAAATTTCTCCTCTCCCCAGATCGCCCGCCACCTCATTCGCAAAAGAAAATCCTGGCTACGCCACTGCACCTGCCCCCTACGGGCTCACCCCAGGCTCATTTTCTTTCCCCCAAAGCGCTCCTCACAACACGAAATTCTCGAAATTACTGAAACAAGGGCTATTCCTTGTGATTCCGCTAGCGTAGCATACTACATGCAACTATCAAACTCCGCTTTGCGCCTTGGGGTAAATATTTCCCTGAAAATAAAGTTTGTAAGTGTAACTCATAGTTTTTACCTGTTTTTTGTTATTTTTGTTGTAAAAAGTTAAAAATTGTAGTATTTTACTCAAAACTCAGTCTTTATTGCAGTATAAAAATTTATAGTTATTTAAAAAAAATTTTCAGAAAAGTCAGGGAGAAGGAGAATATTTATAATTTTCAAGAATTGGTCAGGAAAGTCAGGGAGAGCATACCGCCTTGAGCGCTGGAAACCCTGCAAAAGAATGTCCGACTGTACTCTAAATTTCTGAACAAAATTTTTTTAGAAAAGTCGCACATACACACAACTTGTCTTTTTTGATGTGCCAGAAAAGTTTTAGTGCTAACAAAGCAGCATTGAGTGTAAAGAATGCTCCGATTTTTATGGCTAGAAAATTGACACTGCCTTAAAATTCGCTGTGCGGAAAAATTAGCGTAAAATGACAGATTTTGAAATTCGCTGTGCGGAAAAATTGGTCTTAAATGGCGGATTTTTGTTAAAAAAGGTCGTACAAAGTTGCGGTTGTTCTGGTCAAACATTTTTGTACAGTCGGATATTTATTTGTATGTGTTATAATATAATATTCTTTATTTTATTAAGAAAATAAACTTTAAAATGCTGTCCAGAATAGGATAGTGCATTTAATTTCGGCACTTTTTTTGTTTTTCCGATGTAACTTTTTACTGTATGGCCCGATTTTCATGTTTGATAGCTCATTTTAAAGCTTTCACAATACTGCGTTGCGTCACAAAAGTTTCACTCTACTAAAGTAGTTTTTTATTTAATTAAATCAGTTTTTCAAAAAATGGAAAATTGCCGAAATTAAATTTGTGCATTTAATTTCGTCACTTTACAAACAATCGATTATTTCTCAGTCAAAAAAATCATCATTTTCAAAAATTTAAAAGCCTATCATTATCTCCAGACAGTTTTCTTTAATTTAAGCTTCTACTTGTTGTTTAACGTGTAACTGGCAAAAAGTTACAGCTAAAATGCCAAACGGTATCAAATTGAGCAAAATTTGGGGAAAAGGTGCATTTAATTTCGGCACTTTTTTAAAGGACCCCCTTAATGAAGTTTAAGTGCAGTGTTATGACCCCTACACATTTCAACGTTGTCTTTTAACAATTTACTACTACAATTTAACACCCGACACTTAATTCAACCCATTTTTACCTACAGCAATATGTGTGCCGAAATTAAACTATTTTATTTTATAACGATTGCTCACCACAGACGCAACGTAGAACCACGGGGACTAAAAATTCGGAAAATAAACTAAATTTTACCAGGACAGTTTAATTTTTAAACCAATTTATTGCGTAATCATGAAATGCCCATGTTCTAAAAACGAGTAACAATTTTATTTTTTATAAATCACTCAATTTCACATGAAAATATCAAAACATAACAAATAAAAAGCTCACGACAGTCATCTACATATAATTAGCTCTCATTTGAGCTATCAAACGTCGTATTCCGTCCAGGATTACCTAGGATATAGTCCAAAATCAAAAATTCCCAATTTGGAAAAGTGCCGAAATTAAATGCACCGCACTACCCTACTAATTATTAAAAAAAGAAAGAAAAACGGAGAAAAAATTACACAGGATATGTATGGTACGTGTACATATTTTTATGTGCATACGTATGCAGATTTTATGCTTACATATTATGGCCGTAGCTAGGATTTCAATTGAGGAGAGAATTTTTTTGGAAGGTGCTTTATACGTGCCCACAAGGTTTTTGGAAGGTGCTTTATACGTGCCCAAAAGGAGGATCTGGGGAGCGAGAGTCCCCTGAAACGGGGGGGGGTGGGCGGGAGCCCTCTAGGCGGGTCAAGGGGCAGCCCCTGGTCTGGTGGCAGAATGCCCCCCGGGGTGGTAAATTTTTTAATTTTAAGCTTTTAAAAGGCACCAAGAAACCTAAATTTAAGTACAGAATTCTGATTTTTTTAAAAATATATGCAACAATAAAAGTTATAATTAAATAGTTTTAAGGTATTATTATATGCCATTTTAATTAAAAAAAGAACAAACGTGTCTTTAAAATAAAAAAATCTTTATTTAACTTTGCTAAGATTTTATAGTAAATACTGCAGTTATTAATATGCCCTGCACTAAAGTTAAAATCCTTCAGGCTGAAATTCAGGGCGTAACCGCTTGCCGTCAGGAAGAAATAAAGAATGAACGCTTGAGAATAAAAATAATAAAAAAAAGTTTTTAGTGATGATGTAACCAATTATTACTAAGTTGCGTCAGGTGTTTCTCTCCACGTGATATTTTCTCAAAGAACGAGTGGTTACTTTACCACCTAGTCATTTTCAGCCTGATAGAATTCATCTTTAATGTCTTGAATTATGAATAATTTCATTTTTGTGAATAAGAGGTTTCATGACTCTAAATCACTCTTATTTATGTATGGAAAAAATTTTTTTTTCTAATTTGAAAAAAAAAACCAAAGGGAGGACCCTTACAAAATTTTTTGCCTTCCCAGAATTTAAGGGGGGATTAATCTCCCCAATCCCCCACCTGACTTGCATATGTATGCATTGTAATCATATCGTGACGTGCTAAATCATCATAAAAGTTGTGTCGCCTATTTTAAAGCATTTTAAGCCATTTTAATGCTCGTATTGGTGATGTTCCCCGTAGCTTCGCTTTTAGGAGCTCCGGAGCAACCCCCGCAGCTCCGGAGCTCCGCCCTATTTTTATACTGATTTCATGAATAATTAAAGAGTGATGTCATACAATGTTTCGTCAAAATTTTTTTGTAAACTAAATTTTTTTCAAAACTTGTTTAAAATAACAAAAAAAGTCCTAAAAATTCAGCTACAGTAGTTTAAAATGTATTTGAAGCTTAAATAAGCTTGAAACAGCTCATTTAAGGTGCGGAGCTCTGGAGCTCTCTCCTTTTTAAATGGCCGGAGCATGATATTGGAGGGTAGGAACATCACTATGTAGCTCTTATGGTAGAAGATTTAAGATACACACCATCATAGTTGGCTCGCAGAATTAAAAGTTTAAAATTGCGTTTTTTTAAAATTTTAATATTTGTTGCCTGCATGCTGCATACCATTGCAGGTGCTAATTTTCTTTATTATGGAATTTTTTTAGCGCATTTAAAAATATGTTTCTTTTTGCAAGTGCGTACAACATTCTATCAATTCTGTCGTGTTGTTAATTTTTTTTTAATCTAGTACGTAATAATAAGTTACACAACAGAGTGAACACAGCTCGTTAAAGTTTTGTTCTTTATCGATTTTTACAACAGTGTGTTTTATATAGTATTGAATCATTTCAAGTCGCGCTCCAGTGTTTATTGTTTACTAAACGAGTAAGTTATGTTTGTATTATGTTTGCAGTAAAAAATATACGTTTGTTTAAGTGTAATGTAGGGTAGGTGGTTATATTTAGCTTTAATGAACTTAGAAGTGGAGGTTGATTGTTTTTTACAGTTTAGTACTAAATTTAAACAGATTTGACTGCTTTAAATGCTGAGCTAATATTGACTTAGACTCTAATGGAGTGATGTTGCTAACCACATTCCAATATCATGCTCCGAAGCACCAGTCATTTAAAGCGGAGGGATTTCCGGAGCTCCACCCTTTAAATAAGCTATATTAAGCTTACTTAAACTTGAAATACGTTTTAAGTCACTCCTAACACTATTCTTATTGTTTTAAATAAATTTTCAAAAAAAATGTTTTTTACAAAATAATTTTTCTACAAAATATTTTATAGAATAACATTTTAATTATTAATAAACTTTTTAATTAATTTAATTCAAAAATAGGGCAAAACTCCAGAACTCCGGGGTTGCTCCGGAGCTCCTAAAAACGGAACTCCGCTTCGGAGCTCGGATCTCTTCGGAATATTACTATTTTAACGTTTATGCTGCTGATTGCAAATCGCAAAAGATGTAAAAATTTTGTCCTCTTTAAATTATTACGAGTTTGTAGTCAAAATTTGTTCTAATTGTTAATTGCAAATCCACTTAGCATTGTCTATTATTTTTTGCTAAAATAACAATTAAACTCTCAAAATGCATTAAATTAAACAATTTAACACTAGCTAAAAAAAGCCCGTTGTTATTAAATTAAATTTATTTATATCAAATAAATTTTAATTATTTTGAAAGAACACGATAGTCAAAACCCTACCATTTAAACGAAAATTGTTCAGTGTTAGTATTCTTTACAGAGATGTAACGTATTAAAATCTTTTTTAGCCAATTAGTGCTTATAGTAAAGGAGATCTTTCTTCCTTTGGAGATTAATTATTTCTCAAGCGCTAATTGGTTAAAAGTGATTCTATGAGCTCTTCCCACAACCATTTCACAGAGCAAAACATATATGATGTGATCACGAATCCTACCTACATGGAATTTTGAGCGTCCTTAAAATCCTGACGTGAATTACCACAACGTCAGCAACAATCAAATTTTATGACTGTGAAGACTCATTTTAAAAACCTTTTCAGATGGCATTAGCTTTGAAGAGGTGGTGCTCCTACTCTCTATATTATGCTTCGGAGCTCCGGACATTTAAAGTTGAGCTCCCTCTGAAGCTACAGAGCTTCGCCTCGTAAATGAATAAATTTAAAGCTTATTTAAGCTTCGCATAATAATTTATGACTTCACTCTTTAAACACTACTTATTCATGAAAATATTAGTAAATTAGGTCGGAGCTCCGGAGGTTGTTTTGAAGTTTAGTTCCAAAGCTTTGGGGCTCCGGGGCTCATCATTACTTTGAATAACTCGACCAATGTTATGCAGTTTAGAATTTTCGTTTATTCTTAGATCAAATCCCGGAAAGGAGCCACTCCGACCTGCATTAAAAAGTTCTTCAATATGTTTAATGAAATTCGTTTTTAATAGACTTAATTTATTTATTAGCGCGTCATTTTGTTTTTGTTGTACTTATATTTTCCCAGTTTTTTTTTAAGTTCAGATATTTAGTAAGAACGTACTTCAGAGTTTTATCAAACATAGTACAGGATTCATGTCTAAAATAGCACGTAATAAAACAATAAATAATTGCATGAATAATCTGTCATTCGTAATTATGGTTTCAGAAAATTAGAACTGAATCAAAAAACCTGTAGATAATTTATTTGTTTTTTAATGTCTATGAAAATGGTAATATTAAACTCATTCCATGTGCAGATTTTAACCGCTTGAACCGTACGGCATATTAAATTACAGAAAAAGTGCTCAATAACTTCTTTCGCTATTTTATTTCAAAAGGAAGGAACGTTAAGGCTGGCTTATACTTATGTAAAAACGTCCTTTGGACAAAATCCAAAGGACGTTTTTACATACGTTTATACGCTCTGTTTGTCCTTTGGATCTTGTCCAAAGAACGTTTTTAAATAAGTATGAACCAGCCTTTAGTAGCTTTAAAAGACTGTGCAAGCCAAGGTAAAAAATATATTTAAACAGGGTTTATTTTTTTAAACTTCGTTAATGTTGCGAAAAACGGGAAAAACTGAACATATAGCTGTTGGTTTTAAAAAATGAGATTTTTAAGGAAATTGTCTTCGCTTTCTCTTTCAATCGCAGCATAGTAACGATACATGTATTATTAAATAATAATTGTTATACATCATGTATAACAATTATTATTTAATTATATAGTTAATTTTAATACTGATAATTTTACTTGATATAGTTGTTAGCTTTAAAATGTCGGAAGATAAAATATCCACTTGGACTTTAAAAGGAAGCTGCCATTGTGGTAAAGTAAAGTTTCGACTGGAATCAAACACCCCTTGCCCTTTTGTCGTGTGTCATTGTTTAGCGGATACCAAAACAACAGGTATTTTTGCTTTAAATATAGACATCTGATACTAGAGTAAAGTTTGTTTTGAAATCTTATATTTTTTTATTACAACGGGATAACAAAAACAAAGCGAAACATTTGAAATTTTTACCTTTTGTTGGGTGTTATTGGTTAATACAAACAAAAAACAAAAGGCTCCGAAAAAGATGGTCCGCCGTTCGTTGTACCTTTTCTCACCCAAAAAACTCTTTTTGTTTTGGTAGAAAAAAGTTTTTGTTTTTCAGTTGTTGTGGTTTATCTTTGGGTTTTTTTTTAGTTTTGGCTTTTAGAAAAATCATTTTAAAAAAATATAATGTTTTATTGAAAATGTGAGCGGTTTAATTACGGTATGCATTACAATCAAAGTATGTAAATTGTAAAGTTTTGAATTATTAAATTATCAACAAAATTTGAATTATTATATTCTATTTATCTAATTCACAATGAAGTTTACTTCATATACAATGATTAATTTGTTAAAAAAAAATTAAAAATTTTTATTTGTTTTAGGTGTTTTTAATTCAAATATCATGGGCAATAGAAATTCTCTTGAAATTGAGGATCCCGATAATAATCTTAAAGTTTATCAAGCAGAAATTGACGACAACTTCTCAGGAAAAAAGGTTTTAAGGTGTAACAAAATTATTTATTTTTTTGAACAAACGTAACTCAAATATTAGGTTTTTAAAAATAAAAATTTATTTATAACTTGGAAGATAAATGAAACAAAAAATATTATTACTCTTACTTGCGACTGGTTTATAAATTTTTAATATTGTTATTTTGTTTACAGCAAATTTTAAGATGTTTCGTTGGTTCTAAAATATTTTATTTGTAAAATATTGACAACAGCCAAACAATATAATAAAAAAACAAGACAAGATTTAAGTTGTAACATCTCTATTGGTTAAAATTTCTGATTTTTTTCGCGTAAAATGTTGAGCGAGTCGTGCAAGCGTCTTGAGTGTTTTCAAGCATCTAAAATCTTATATTCTTGGTGTTAATGACGGTCGAATATGAGGTACAGAGAAGTGAAAAGTTCAAAAAAGGGTTAATAGCGGATAAGCTTATTGAGGGTTGCACTAATTATATAAGGTTGGAAATGATGTCTTTGCATAAATATCATAAAGATTGTTTAATGCAAATACCAACTAAGTGGAGTTTTAAATATAGAAATTTGCAAAATTTCGACCAAACGATATTTAAATGTATTTTAGCCCACACAAGCGGCATTTCTGTAGTCATTGTGCCACGTACCTTTGGGCTTCCGACCATCGTTGGCCAGACTGGTAAGTTTTTTTAAATTTTTTTTTTAATATTTACATTGTTTTGTATACTATTTACTACCGATGTTCCTACACTCCCACATCATGCTTAAGAGTTTCGGCCATTTAAAGCGGAGAAAGCTCTGGACCTCGAAGCTATGCCCTTAATTTAAGCGATTTCAAGCTTATTTAAGCTTAAAATATGTTTTAAATTATTTTGCTCGCATTATGAGGGTTATTTTTATTGTTTTTAATAAGTTTTGAAAAAAAAATTTAGTTCACCAAAATTTTTAACTAAATAATATAGAGCATACATAGCTTTTTGATTGTTCACGAAATTAGTACAAAAAAAGGCGGAATTTTGGGGCTCAAAGCTCTCACTATTATTTATACCAATGATGTTCTCCGGAGCTCTCAGACCTGTTTGTTGTAAATTTTCATGAATTGAAGGCCTAATGCCAAAAATTATTTTTTCAGAAAATTTTTGAAAATGAAATTTTTTAAAAACTATTTAAAAAATAATAAAAATATAGTCCTAAAAATGCAAGCAGAATAATTTTGAACATAATTTTAAGTTTAAATAAGCTTTAAATCGCTTATTTAAGAAGCGAAGCTTTAGAATTCCCTGCGCTTGAAATGATTGAAGCTTCGGAACAGGGTGTTGTAAGGTAGGAATATCACTGATTTACACGTTTAAAATAATAGCTTTTTTTATTTTTTGTGTTTTGCCTTAATCTGCTTGGTAAAACGTGCTAGTGAGTAAGTTATTTACCATTTTCAAGATAAGGAAAATAAATTTGTTTTTGAATTCAATTTGTATTCCTGGACAAACCTATTGCTTTTACATGCCGAAATATTATCATGGCCGAAATTCACGAAGCGGAGTAATCCATGGGCTAGCTCGGTGTTAGTTAATCCCGGGCTAGCCCCATGATTAACTACGGTGTATTCTAGGGCTAGCAAGTTGGCCCCGGAGGCTAGCCCGGGGCCGAGTTAGCCCATGGATAGCCCCGCTTCGTGAATTCCGGCCCATCAGGACAACTTTGAAAATAATTTTTTTGTTCTTTAATGAATGCGTTATTTTTTCTCAGGATATACCCGTTCGCCAGTTGCATGGATACTCCACTGCCAGTAGTCCCCGACGACTATCAAATTCACATTTTTCTGGACTCAAAATTGATGCACGTCCATATTCCGTCGGATGTCCCTGAGACCAACCGTTTCGCGCAATATCCAACGAACGTTTCCATAGAAAATTGGCATCAAGAGCACGCCGATTTAGTCCAAGACCTTTGTGCCAAAGCGGGATTGGTTCCGAAAAAGTAACGCCTGAAAACATGCGGCTGTCGGACACCATTGACCAATTAAACGATTGTTATGTGACCAAATATTTTCTTAAAAACTCACTCTGAATATTAAAAGCCCTCAAATGGCGGGTAAACACAGTGATATGCGGCTATTTGTTTTGCTTTGTGGGAGTCAGTGTGGCAGGAGCCAAAAAAGTAACAACGTGTGCCCATTCGGTCATTGGAGAAATGTTATTTTCACAGCGCTCATTAGCTAAAAGTAATTGATTCTAATAGTGTCAAAACTCTACATTTAACAACTTTTGGTAAAATGTGATCAAATTTTTCGTCACTGTGCTTTGCTTTCACGCTCAGTAAGGAATAATAAGGTTACTTTTTTTTGCTTATATCAATTCAAATATTTTGACCCTGAAAGTCCTATTATAACTAATTTTAACGAATTACGAATAAAAATTTGGTATTACACTTATTATTATAAAATTAAAATTTATTTACAAAAGATTTTTATTATAAATTATTGAATAAAAAATACGTACTATCGACGAGAAACCAAACTATGTTCTAGAATTCCTTATGTCACTATGTCCAAACCAAACTATGTCTTGGTTGTTGCACCGTAAAAGCATGCACACATGGCTTCAATTCTAGTTTTATTATATGAATTCATAAGGGTAGTTAATGTAAAAGGAAGAAGCCCGATTAACACATCGTCAAAATAAAGTGTCCAACAGACAAATTTTATACAAATCTGGTTTTAAATAATTCGTTAATTTAAATTTTAAATAACATGAGTTTTTTTATTTTTTATCAATATTTCAAAAATCGATATTAAATAACTCGTTGATTTAAATTTCAAATAAAATGAGTTTTTAATTTTCCAATATTTCAAAAATCGATATTTTTAAATCGATCCATCTAAAAAAACTTACCACTTTAAAATTTAGTGAATTATAGAAAATCACGACACTTAATTCAATGTACACAAAGGTCTCGGGAAGATTTAAAAATAATTTGTAAATGATGTTGGTTAACGAAAAAAAAGAATCATAATGCACACAAATAATATAAACATAAAACAATTTTTCAAAAAAAAACAGCTGAATGTATATTTTTCTTTCTCATTTTTTCCAGTTTTATACAATTTTTTTCAATTCTTCTTGAGACCTTTGTATACATTAAATTAATTGTCGTGATTCTCCAATATGTTACTCTTAGTTCTGTCGGAGTCTCAAAACAAAATTTAAAAAAAAATAAAAAAATCAAATTTTAAGCACCCATTTTTAAAGCGCGGACCTAAAAATGAAAATTTAAAACCAAAATCCGCCAGAAATTTATTTCATTAAAAATAATAAATAGTGCAAAATTGTACATATTGCTTGCGTTTTTATTTGTGTTTTGTACTTTACTCCTCGCAGATTTAACAAAAAATAAAAATCCCCAAAACTAAAAAAATCTAAGAGCAGAAAGTATTGCTGATTAAGATAAAAGCAAAATTTTTTGTAGGGATTTAAAATAATTTCAATATATTACGCAAGTTACGACTACTTTTAAAAGTCAAAGATTAATTACGCGCAGTATTCATTAATTTTTACTAAAACAAATTCCTGCAAATTTTTTAAAATTTAATTGTCAGGTCTGCAGTTAAAGGACGTGCACCTAAATTTTATTATTTTTTTGTTTTTTGTCTTCCATGTTATGGTTTTGAGACTCGGGACTCAGTTTTCATAGTAATGCACAGATTTTTCAAGTGATGAGTTTTGTTAAGAATAGGTCTAACTTTTGACATAAAGACAAACTATATAAACCCTAAAAAACTCTCAAAGTTCTAAAACTTTTTATTAACACAAACCTCTGTGAAAACTGCACGATAAGTGAACCGGTTTAACTCTTAAGTCGGTGAATTCTTAATTAGCAAGGTTATACTCATAATTTGCTCAATATTAAATCATTTTTTTCACATATTTTTTATTTATTATTTGTTTTATATTATCACTTATCAGGGATATTTACTTTTAATACATTTAGATGTTTTAAGTTTAAATTATTTGCTTTAAATTGTTGGAAAGCTATATTGTTTAAAAATTATTTTACGTTATGGATTTTATAGACAATAAATCATTTATTCATTTTTATATATCTGGATTCTCGGTGTTACAGACAATAAATCATTTATTCATTTTTATATATCTGGATTCTCGGTGTTACTTATTAAGTGTAATTGTTGGAAAAATTCATACATCATATACTAAATACAGTAATACATAGTCCTCTCCTTATGGTAACTACCGCAATGCGTCCATCCTTATGTGAATTATCTGGTCATTTTTTTTATTAAATCGGCCAGTTAATATGCATAATAAAAGAATCTGCAGGTATTACCGTATTGTCTGCATAGTAATTATATTAATGATAGTATACTTTTCCTGTATAACACATTTTAGGGCAATCCGCGTCTATTATTTCAATTTATCGGGCTTTATATTATTTCATTATATTACACTGCTATTACATTATGCTTGCCGAAAATTACATTGCTCTAGGGCCGGGCCAAACGCGACAGCTTCAATGAGCGGGCGCTCGGAACTTATCAAACGTCACAAACCCGGGTCGGACCGGTCAACGAAACGTCTAACAAAGTAATACTCTAGAATAAAAAAAAAACAAATATATACTTCGGGAACTTCATAAGCGAGTTTGTTGCATTTAAAAACATTGAAACAAAGGAATAGTTAAATCTTTTTTCGAAGTTTCCAGGGCACAGCTTTTCAATCTGACTACTATAATATCAAAGGTTGAGATTATCCACCTTTGATAATATTCAAACTAAAGAATTATTCTATCAGGGTAAAATTGTGGACTAAATGAAGTCATCACTCGTTCTTCAATAAAATATCAGGCGCAAGAGAACACGTTAGGTACCTCAATTTCAGCTTGAAAGACTTTAATTTTATATCGTTGTGAGTCCAAGATCTTTATACCAAGACACACTAAGTCGGAATTGCCATAAAACTCTCGTACTCTTAACTCTCTTTTTATGGTTCTTGGAATTTACCTCCGATGACCTCTGGTAGGGGAGGAACTTACCTCCGTTACCTTCACTAGGGAGGAACTTACCTCCGATAGGGAGGAACTTACCTCCGATTGCCTTTCTTTTAACCAACCGATAAAAAAAGGGACGTCGAGTGGAGGCATTATATTTGTGATATTTTAATAAAATGTTCAAAACACTTAATAAGACATTTGCTTTTAACACTACATAATAAGAATTAAAACAAGAATACTATTTTCAATTTTAATTTAATGTATTTTTCTAGTTTACAAGTTGAAATAATAAATTCCTTATACGCAAAAAAATTCCGAGATTTTTTCGGCGGAGGTAAGTTCCTCTACCCCTTTTTATCTTTTGACACAAAATAGTCAGGGTCACGTTAATTTATACTTTGGTTTTGATTCTTTTATATCTAAATTTTTACCCTAATAAAAAAAGAAAACTGCTATTATTTGTATAGTTTATATCGAAAGTGAATGATCTGTTTTACACACGAATCTTTTTAGGGCATTAAATACTCTATCAATCATAAAATCATAACGTTATAACTCTTTATCTAATTGATCCTTGAATCTTTCTTAAGGGGTATGGAAAGTGCGTTCGCAACTGTTGACTTCCCTTAATTTTTTGGTTGAAAAAACACAAGAAAAGACTAGACGTATATAGTAATCATTATATTGTACTATTATGTATCTTAATCATTATACTAACCAATGTAGTTAGAATTTTATTTTTGAAATTTTTTAAGACAATCTAAATTTTTAAAAAATAGTATTAAAATCTGTTATGAAGAAAAAATTCTAAATTTACATTTTCTTAATAGATAATGAATAAATATTATTGATCACAATCAAAATAACTTTAATCAGCAAAAAATAACTACTATCTTATTTCATACTCCGGAACTTCGGCCATTTAAAATAAATCTCCTTCCGGAGCTCCGCCGTTTAAATGACATATATATTTAAAGCTTATTTTAATCTTGAAATATGTTCTAAGTTATTTTACTTGCTTTTTTAAGACTATTTTTATTGTTTTTCAATAAGTTTTAAAAAAATTTTAAACAATTTCTGACAAAATAATTTATTACATTAATTTTTAATTATTTATGAAAATAATACAATAATACGGCGGAACTTCAGAGCTATGGGGTTGCTTTGGGCTCCGAAAAGGGTAGCTCCGCTCTGGAGTTCCTAAGCTCGGAGCTCCAGGGAACATCACTATTTAAAAGTTTATTTATAAAAAGACGTATAATACAATATTTTACCGCATATATTATTAACCTGACTGATAATTGTTAAAATGTAATCTTCAAACAAATTGTAAAAACTTGTTAAACTTTAAACTTTAATAAAGATTTATTGAAAAAATGAACAATAATTTTGGGCGTTTTCCTAAATAAAAATCTTCTTGCAAAAACTGTCTATTGCCATAATAATGATTGCCTCTGTAAAAATAAAATTTAGCTGCTCTTGTTCAAACGCACTTGGCGTTGCTTCAAAAAAAGAAGGAATTACCAAACACTCTGCCCCGATTTCCGAGCGATTCTGCGTGTGTTGACGATTGGAAAGATAAAAAATCCATATTTAAAAAAGTGGTGGAAAACAGGGGTACGTATTTCATGCACGGGCCTGATCCAGGAGGATTCTTTGGAAAGAAAATCGCAAAACCTGTTCCATTCCCGTGTCTCCAAGTCGGCCCTGCGGCTAAAGAGATTTAGATTTTTCAAATAGGACAAGGGGAGAGAAAAGAGTATTCGGAAATGGCGGAGCGCAAAGAGCGTGTGGGAGGAAGACGCTCCGCGAAACAAACGCCCCGCGCTCAAGAAGATTACAGTGAGGCTTGAAGAGCGTATACGACGGGATTTTATTATTATTCCAACCGTCAAACTTTTCTGGTTTTTGAAACGACCGGCCCGAGCGCTTTTCTACTCTCTTTTTCCGTTAAAAACTTGTCGCGTTACAGCAGCCCCATTACACAGATATTACACAACACCGGCCCCATCCCATTTATCCAGCGCGCGGCCGGTGGATTGGAACGGTAGACCGGCTCTGCTCACCAGCGTAGAATAAGTCCAAGTCACCATGAACGATAAGACACACCTTTTGTTCCAGTAGCGATCGCAAAAAAAAGAAGAAAATACACACACAAGAAGAACGTAATTGAACGGCGAAGAACTAAGATTATTTTTGTAACAGGTTAAAGCCAGATATGAAACCCGATCTTGACCCCGAAAACAAATTGCACTGACCTAACTAAATAACAAAATTTTCTGTCTGCGGTCCCGCCGCGAACACAAAATTAGAAATTACAAGTTTTTCCCATTTTTTTAAAAAGATGAGCAATTAACAAAAACATTAGAATTTTTTTAAACTTTTTGGCACCGTTCTAAGCTATTTTTTGTCAAACGAGGGTTTTTTATACGTAAGTTGTTTGGACTAATAAAAAACAGCTTGTGATAATATTTTAAATTAATATAATGTTTTAAATGAATACATTAATACATGTTTTACATCAATACATAAAATAGGTCTTATTCGATTTTAACCTTTTTTGATACTTGAAGCAAAAAAATGTCTTAAGCGAACAAAGCGAAGCTCGAAAGTACCAGTCCTTGCTAATGATAAAATTTGCGTCATCGAAACGCTATTTTATTGCATATAAATTTAGACGCGTGACGCGATTTATATTTTGCTAGAATAATGCTAGGATATGTGACTTTATATACTGCTCAAACACATTTACAACCCTAACTAGGGCACGCCTTAAGTATTACGCGCCTAGTAAGCCACTCAAATCTGTTTATTAAGGCTTTTCTAAAACGTTGATCTCACTTAAGGCGTGTTAAGGCCCTATTTAGGGCTCACCCTTACAAGAGCATGCCCTAAATAGACGGCGCGCCCCTATTAGAACTACCTGGCCTAAATTAAGGCCCTTATTAGTTCCTTTAGAAAAAAGTTATTCTTACTTGAAAATTTTGTTAAAATTATTTCACAAATCATTAGTTTTGAACAATAAATAATTAAACAATTTTTTTAATATTTCATATGCACAAAATTCACAATTCATGCTTATTGAAATTCAAATAATCACAATTTGTTAACGAATAATATAATAGAACAGTTTTTTCCTTTTAAAATCGAATTTTTTTGGGAGTTCGAATTAAGGCGTGCCTAATTAATTAATATATGCCCTAATTAGGGCGCGCCCGTAGTTTGGGCGGTAGCTGTTTAAGCAATATATGAAGTCACATATTTTTCTTCTTTTATGTTATATATATTTTTGATAATAGCAGAAAGGTTTTACACTTCCTCGTCAACTTTTTTTTTCGGCGAAACCGCCGGACCAGTATGGAGAATCACGACGGTTAATTTGATGTACACAAAGGTCTCAAGAAGATTTAAAAATAATTTGCATATGACGTTGTTAACAGAAAAAAAAACGATCATAATACAAGAAAATAAGATAAACATAAAACATTTTTTCTAAAAAAAGACAGCTGATTGTGCAGATTTTTTTCTTCTTCAATTTTTCCGGTCTTATACAAACTATTTTTAATTCTTCTCAAGACCTTTGTGTACATTGAATTTACTGTCGTGATTCTCCATAGGCACCTTGCACTGAAACTCTGTTTATACATGAAGTATGCAATATAAAGCGTCACCATAATGGATAATTACCGTATCTCCTACTTATATTTCGTAGTATGCAGATCAAGCGATCGAAAGCGCGCGAAATTTTGATCGGTTGATCTGCATACTACGAAAGATAAGTAGGAGATACGGTAATTATCCATTATGGTGACGCTTATGTATATTGCGTATTTTATGTATAAACCCAGTTCCAGTGCAAGGTGTCTATATGCGAGGAGTGGTATATATCAGTGGAGTCTGGAAATGCCAACCCCACCGCTACTCTATTGACGCATCGTAGTTAAACCTCTTATTATGTAAGTATATCCGGCACCCAGCACGATATTTACTGTAATTAAACGGTGATGTGCGGTTTTTTTTAATTATTATCGCGCAGGATTCCGGCTATACTTACATGTTAAATTAAAAGATGAGCGGTTTAACTACGATGTGTTTATAAATAGCAATGCTACAAACGCGAAATGGTTGAGATCAATAAAAGCCTGATAAAGTTCTGTGTTTATTTGACAAATGGTATAAAAAAAATTTAATTTTCATTTCAACGTTTTAAGCATTCGAGTTCGAGATTATCATTTTACTCGAAAATCAGTAAATCAATAGAATCTTTGGATTTAAGACTTTTGAATTTTAGTTCGTTATACATAGTGGGCATTTTACTGTAAAGATGGCTAGCATTTTTAGCTTAAGAATCAGGAAAGATGTTTTGGTTTTATTCAGCTTTTCTCGTTTGCATAATCTGCCGAAGAAGACGAATTCCAGGTTAAAACGGTTCCGGTTCAAACAGTTATTTCTTAATAACATTTCCCATTCCTTTCTTCCTATTAAATAATAACAAAATGTTTATTGTTTATTCGACCCAGCCAACAACAACCTCTCGGGAGATTTATTCATATTACAAAAATCCGTGTCCAATTGTGTTTTTTTTGTCGTGAGAATCACCTCAATTTATAAAAACATTAAAAGACTGGTAAAGTTGACGATATGCGGGTACGTAATTCGCCAGTTATTTTGATGCATTTAACACTACACGAAAGGTCTTTCAAATGGAACTTTTGCGACCAACGTAATAAATTACAAACAAAAAACAAATACTATGGGCTTAGTGCTGATATAGATTTAATAACAGCTAATATAATAATAAAATGTAGCAAATAAAAGTATCCAATCATTTATCCTGGTAAACTCTTACAGCAAAAAAAATATTTTGCAATAGAGTTGTTATGAAAATAAAAACAAGAAAAAGCGCAATGTTAAATGAAGTGTTATGTTTATTACAAAATTGTTTACAATTAGCGCTTTTTTGCTTTTCGTTTGTTGCGCAGGCTTGGTTTCAAAAACGTCTTAAAATTGGGGCAATGGATGTCTTTGAGCAAATAACAGCGTCTGGGCAACAAAAATCGCTATATTTTTATAACTAAATAACATGGATAAGGCGTGTACAAGTCCTTAACCCGTTCCCGTGATTGCTTTTCCCCGGTTACTACCGTGAAACCTTTATATTACAGTGATTAAACTTTTGTTTCCGGCCGGTGGTATCTTTGGCTAACCATCATGGCATGTAAACTTCACCGCGGTAAACTTTACGTATAACCTAGGTCGTACGTAATACATTATGCGTGATTAATGCACAGCAAAGGAGCAAACTGAAATAGTTAAACCTAGTACGGTAGCAATATGTAAATGTTATGCACGCACACGATAGTGAAAACCTTTATTTTTATTATTATTATTATTATTTATTTCGTCCAAAGACAGGAACATACAGAAGCAAGTTTACACCGCACTGAAGTTGTATGACCCAATAAGCAAAACTGAATATTTCTTTAATACTACTCAATCATTTCCAACCTCAAAAGGATTTATGACTCCCTGAAATTGGTAACAAAAAAGCTGCTAAAATCTATTCAGTTTTTCAAAACACAAAATAATATATTTTAAAATAATAAATTAAAATATTAAAAACGTAAATATCACAATCATTAATTACAGCTATTAATTAATAATATTATTTACTACAATTAAATAAAACAGAAATAACTATTTAAAGGGAAATTGTTCAGTGTTAATATTCTTTACGGAGTTAAAACGTATTAGAATCACTTTTAGCCAATTAGTGCTTATGAAAAAAGGAGATCTTTCATCCATTGGAGATTAATTTATTTTCGAAGCACCAATTGGCTAAAAGTGATTTTATTAGCTCCTCCCATAACCATTCCCATAGTGCAAAACATTTATGACGTGATCACGAATACTTTATGACATTTTGAGGGTCCTTAAAATCCTAACGTGCAGAGAATATTACATACCACTAGGTACGACGTAGGTGACATGTAAGGCCGGTTCACACCGGAGTGGCACTGGATAGTGAATAGTGAACGCGCGCGTTTACATCATTACACCGTCATTGTTGCTGCGGTATTTAGGGTGCGCGCTGTGCGTTACCTATCAGCTACCAGTACAGTGTGAAACGGCCTGTAAATTTTGCAGTGAAGTTTACGCACCACAATGATTAGAAAAAAAATATCACCACCGTAAAACGAAAGTTTTACCGCGGTAGTACGAAAGTTTCACCGTGGTAAACGGAGAAAAGACAATTACAGGAAAGGGTTGGAGAAGTTTTATGCCAAAATAGTGTTATGCTAAAATAAAGTTTTATCCTTGCAATTTAAAAAAAGATAGCTGAGAGAACACAGTGCCACTCCAAAGGAGTGCTTACCACTCACTACTATCAGTTGATTTTGTTTTATTTCGTTTAATCATCTTACAATAAATGATTTGTCACCCGAAATTAATCCAGAACCTGACATCTCAAAATACCGCAAATTAAAAAATAACTATTTACCCTATAACACTTTTTAAAAAGTTTTAATTCTGTTTTAATACATATTTATAGGTTTATTTTGACCTAGAGATCTTAGTTTTGATAGCTTTAAAAAGAGATTAATAAACAATTTAAGATTATAAAAGGTATATATAGGCAAAAACTAAAAATATTTTTGATACACAATTTTGACTTTCAAGAAAATTTTTTGTGAAATTTAAAACTTACTAAAAAGCTAAAAATTAGACTGGAATACTAGAAATATTGACAGCAAATCGGTTTCTGCTTTAAAAACTAATTTGATTTAATTTTGATTACATTTATTTTGCCTAAGCTTAAGCGAAACCTAAAAATTAAGCTAAATTGTATTATAATGCATTTATTAGTTAATATTGCTTTTCAAAAAAATGCAATTTTTTTACAACTGGAATTCGGTGCATTTCTAAGCAGCTAGAAGCAAAAATTACAAAATCTATCGAAGCTAGAAAATAGGTAAAACCCTATTTAGAATTGCCACATTCTTAGAAGCTTGGAAAACATATTTTTAGATTGATTTAAAAAAAAATTTCTTGACAGCATAAAAAACATCTTCAAAAAAAAGTCATTTTTTAGCATAAAAGAAAAAAAATATATAACATTTAACATAATAATAAAAGAAAAATATGTGACTTCATGCGTGGACACATTTACCGCCATAAAAAGAATACGTCCTAATTTAAGGCGCACCCTAGTTAGGTCTCTTAATGGCCTTAATTAGCGCGTGTAATGGCCCTAATTAGGGCGTTAAAAAAGTCTGCATAAATAACTTCACTTAAAATTGCTTTACAAATTCCTAGTTTTGATTTAAAGTAAATAAATAAAAGCCTCTTAGTTTTATTATATTTACGAAATTCCTGATTAATTTCTATTAAAACTAAAATTGTGTAAATTTTTGTAAAAATTGATGTTTTTCTGAGGTTCCTAATAAGAACGCGCCCTAATTGGGACACTGAAGATCCTAATTAAAGTGCGTCATAATTAAGGTTATACGGCACTATTTAGAACTTTTGAAGACTCTAATTAGACTCTAATTAGGATCATGAGGGCCATAACTAGGCCACCCCTTAGGACATTAACTGTGACTGAGCAAGATAAGAAGTGACAATTTTTTCCTTTTTATGTTAAATATTTTTGATGAAACACTATTTATTTATTACCTCACACGGTACTTAAACCAGATTTTAAAAGCTCAACATTAAATCTCCAGATCAGATTTAAACAAGAAAACATGTTTTAAATATAGCCTTTGACCAGTTACTTTCTTAAACCGATTATGAAACACGTTATAACGTCGTTACTACCGCAAAATAAGCCACAATTTGTATAAAATATGAGCGACTGTGACTCATTTTAAATTTAAAACAGGAGCATATTTATTACAGAATGAGTCACAGTGACGTGTATTTTATAATGGCTTTGGCTCATTTTGCCGTAGTAACGACGAAAGTACTTCTACCTTATATTACTATAAATAATTATAAACCAGGCTTTTTTCGGAAACCATTTCCAAAAATTATACTGGCATGAGCTCTTCAAATTAAACAACCGGAGAATTGTTCAAAAGTTGATCTCCGAAACATGTTTAGATCACTCGGACAGATGAAATCATTTTCTGTAAATAAAAAGTTTATAGGCACCTTGCACTGGAACTCGGTTTATACATGAAGTATGCAATATACATAAGCGTCACCATAATGGATAATTACCGTACTCTTACTTATCTTTTTGTAGTATGCAAATCAACCGATAGAAAGCGCGCGAAATTTCGGTCGGTTGATCTGCATACTACGAAAGATAAGTAGGAGTACGGTAATTATCCATTATGGTGACGCTTATGTATATTGCATACTTCATGTATAAACTGAGTTCCAGTGCAAGGTGTCTATACTCTGATAACAACAAAATACTCTGTAATTTGAAACCGAAGTTTTAGTTTTAAGTTATAAAACGGAGTTTGACTCTTTTTCACGATTGTCGAAAAAACATGTAGCAGCTTAGTTTTTGCAATTTTGCACATTGTTTATGTTCTGTAGAAGAGAAATTTTCCACAAAATTATCTTGAGATAAACATAGGGTAAATTGTTGGAAAAAAAATCGGAGTTTTAATTTTCATAATTATCACTACAAAAAGTATACTTATAGCTAACAATGAATCCTTAGCAAAAATACTTTTGAAAGTACGTTTGATAAGCATTAAATATTTAATATAATTTTAGGCTAGTTTGCTAATTTGTCTAAAAATGAAACTGAGGACTTTTTTACTTTAAAATGAGGCTAGAGTGAGATTTTTTTTGGGAGGGGAAACGGTGGCAAGTTCCGCAGCATTTGAAAGTAAGAAAGTCCTCAGTTTCATTTTAAGAACAATTCACAAACTAGCCTAAAATTATATTAAATATTTAAAAATGCTTATCAAACGTACTTTCAAAGTATTTTTGCTAAGAATTCATTGTTACTATAAGTATACTTTTTGTAGTGAAAATTGTGAAATTTAAAACTTACTAAAAAGCTAAAAATTAGACTGGAATACTAGAAATATTGACAGCGAATCGGTTTCTGCTTTAAAAACTAATTTGATTTAATTTTGATTACATTTATTTTGCCTAAGCTTAAGCGAAACCTAAAAATTAAGCTAAATTGTATTATAATGCATTTATTAGTTAATATTGCTTTTCAAAAAAATGCAATTTTTTTACAACTGGAATTGGTGCATTTCTAAGCAGCTAGAAGCAAAAATTACAAAATCTATCGAAGCTAGAAAATAGGTAAAACCCTATTTAGAATTGCCACATTCTTAGAAGCTTGGAAAACATATTTTTAGATTGATTTTAAAAAAAATTTCTTGACAGCATAAAAAACATCTTCAAGAAAAAGTCATTTTTTAGCATAAAAGAAAAAAATATATAAAATTTAACATAATAATAAAAGAAAGATATGTGACTTCATGCGTGGACACATTTACCGCCATAAAAACAGTACGTCCTAATTTAAAGAGCTACGAGTTAAGGCTCCCTCAATGGCCTTAATTAGCGCGTGTAATGGCCCTAATTAGGGCGTTAAAAAGTCTGCATAAATAACTTCACTTAAAATTGCTTTACAAATTCCTAGTTTTGATTTAAAGTAAATAAATAAAGGTCTTTAACTCTTTATCTATATTTACTAAAAATTCCCAATTAATTTCTATTAAAACTAAAATTGTGTAGATTTGTGTAAAGATTGATGTTTTTCTGAGGTTCCTAATAAGAACGCGCCTAATTGGTTATTTTTGATTTTAATTAAAGTGCGTCATAATTAAGGTTATACGGCACTATTTAGAGGTTTTGAAGACTCTAATTAGACTCTAATTAGGATCATGAGGGCCATAACTAGGCCACCCCTTAGGGCATTAACTGTGACTGAGCAAGATAAGAAGTGACAATTTTTTCCTTTTTATGTTAAATATTTTTGATGAAACACTATTTATTTGTTACCTCACACGGTACTTAAACCAGGTTTTAAAAGCTCAACATTAAATCTCCAGATCAGATTTAAACAAGAAAAAATGTTTTAAATATAGTCTTCGACCAGTTAATTTCTTAAACCGATTATGAAACACGTTATAACGTCGTTACTACGGCAAAATAAGCCACAATTTGTATAAAATATGAGCGACTGTGTGTGTTTTTAAATTTAAAACAGGAGCATATTTATTACAGAATGAGTCACATTTGCATGTATTTTATAACAGCTTTGGCTCATTTTGCCGTAGTAACGACTAAAAGACAAGTACTTCTACCTTATATTACTATAAATAATTATAAACCAGGCTTTCGGAAACCATTTCCAAAAATTATACTGGCATGAGCTTTTCAAAATAAACAACCAGAGAATTGTTCAAAAGTTGATCTCCGAAACATGTTTAGATCACTCGGACAGATGAAAGCATTTTCTGTAAATAAAAAGTTTATAGACACCTTGCACTGGAACTCGGTTTATACATGAAGTATGCAATATACATAAGCGCCTACTCATAAATGATAATTACCGTAATTCTCACTGATCTTTTTGGAGTATGCAAATCAACCGAATAGAAAGCGCGCGAAATTTCGGTTGGTTGTATTGCATACTACGAAAGATAAGTAGGAGTACGGTAATTATCCATTATGGTGACGCTTATGTATATTGCATAATTCATGTATAAAACTGAGGTTCCAGTGCAAGGTGTCTTATACTCTGATAAAAACAACAAAATACTCTGTAATTTGAAACCTAAGTTTTAGTTTTAAGTTATAAAAATGTTTCTTTACTCTTTTTCACGATTTGTCTCCAAAAAAACATGTAGCAGCTTAGTTTTTGCAATTTTGGACATTGTTTATGTTCTGTAGAAGCGAAATTTTCCACAAAATTATCTTGAGATAAACATAGGATAAACTGTTAGAAAAAAATCGGAGTTTTAATTTTCATAATTTTCACTACAAAAAGTATACTTATAGCTAACAATGAATTCTTAGCAAAAATACTTTTGAAAGTACGTTTGATAAGCATTAAATATTTAATATAATTTTAGGCTAGTTTGTGAATTGTTCTTAAAATGAAACTGAGGACTTTCTTACTTTCAAATGCTGCGGAACTTGCCACCGTTTCCCCTCCCAAAAAAAATCTCACTCTAGCCTCATTTTAAAGTAAGAATGTGTTTTCTAGAATTAAAGAAGTGTGGGCTTTTGATTTAACAGTAAACAATGTGCAAAATTGCAAAAACTAAGCTGCTACATGTTTTTTCGATAATCGTGAAAAAAAGAGTCAAACTCCTTTTTATAACTTAAAACTAAAACATCGGTTTCAAATTACAAGAGTATTTTGTTGTCATCAGTATATCAGACACCTTGCACTGGAACCTCAGTTTATACATGAAGTATGCAATATACATAAGCGTCACCATAAGTAAATTACCGTACTCTAACTAATTTTTGTAGTACGCAGATCATACCAACCCAATAGAAATTTGTAGCTTTTTATTTATTGATTTATTGCATATTACAAATAGATAAGTATAGGAGTAATGGTAATTATCCATTATGGTGACGCTTATGTATATTGCATACTTCATGTATAAACCGAGTTCCAGTGCAAGGTGTCTATAAACTTTTTATTTACAGAAAATGCTTTCATCTGTCCGAGTGATCTAAACATGTTTCGGAGATCAACTTTTGAACAATTCTCTGGTTGTTTATTTTGAAAAGCTCATGCCAGTATATTTTTTGGAAACGGTTTCCGAAAAAAGCCTGGTTTATAATTATTTATAGTAATATAAGGTAGAAGTACTTATCGTCGTTACTACGGCAAAATGAGCCAAAGCCATTATAAAATACACGTGACTGTGACTCATTCTGTAATTAATATGCTCCTGTTTTAAATTTAAAATGAGTCACAGTCGCTCATGTTTTATACAAATTGTGGCTCATTTTGCGGTAGTAACGACGTTATAACGTGTTTCATAATCGGTTTAAGAAAGTAACTGGTCAAAGGCTATATTTAAAACATTTTTTCTTGTTTAAATCTGATCTGGACAATTTAATGTTAATCAGTTTTAAAACCTGGTTCAAGTACCGTGTGAGGTAACAAATAAATAGTGTTTCATCAAAAATATTTAACATAAAAAGGAAAAAATTGTCTACTTCTTATCTTGCTCAATGACAGTTAATGCCCTAAGGGCTGGCCTAGTTATGGCCTCTATTATCCCTACTGAATCTCTAATTAGAATCTCCAAAGGTGCGGTCTAATTAACAATCTTTAAAAATTGTAAATAGTGCCGTATAACCTTAATTATGGATGCACTTTACTTAGGAATCTCCAGTGTCCCAATTAGGGCGTGTTCTTATTAGGAACCTCATAAAATCATTAATTTTTAACAAAAATCTACACAATTTTAGTTTTAATAGAAATTAATCAGGAATTTCGGTAAATATAAATAAAACCAAGAGGCTTTTTATTTATTTACTTTAAATCAAAACTAGGAATTTGTAATAGCAATTTCAAGTGAAGTTATTTATGGCAGACTTTTTAATGCCAAAAATTAGGGCCATTACATGCGCTACTTAAGGCCATTAAGAGACCTAACTGAGGGTGCGCCTTAACTGTGAGCAAAGTGATCCGTTTTTATGGCATGGTAAATGTGTCCACGCATGAAGCCACATATTTTTCTTTTATTATTGTGTTAAATGTTATATATATTTCTTCTTCTTTTATGCTAAAAATGACTTTTTTTCTTGAAGTATGTTTTTTATGCTGTCAAGAATTTTTTTTTAAAATTATTCTAAAAATATGTTTTCCAAGCTTCTAAAAATGTGGCAGTTCTAAATAGGGTTTTACCTATTTTCTAGCTTCTATTAGATTTTGAAATTTTTGCTTCTAGCTGCTTAGAAATGCACCGAATTCCAAGTTGTAAAAATATTACATTTTTTCGAAAAGCAATATTAACTAATAAATGCATTATAAGTACAATTTAGCTTAATTTTTAGGTTTTGCTTAAGCTTAGGCAAAATATAAATGTAATCAAAATCTTAAATCAAATTAGTTTTTAAAGAAAAACCCATTCTGCTGTTAATATTTTTTAGTATTCCAGCTCTGCTTTTGACTTTTAGGTCTCAAATTTTTCACAATTTTCACTACAAAAAGTATACTTATAGCTAACAATGAATTCTTAGCAAAAATACTTTTGAAGTACGTTTGATAAGGGTTAAATATTTAATATAATTTTAGGCTAGTTTGTGAATTGTCTGCAAAATGAAACTGAGGCTTTTTGAATTCTCAAAACTAGGCTAATAGTGAGACTTTTTTTTGTAGGGGAAACGGTGGCAGTTTCTGCAGCATTTGAAGAAGAAAGTCCTCAGTTTCATATTAAGAACAATTCACAAACTAGCCTAAAATTATATTAAATATTTAATGCTTATCAAACGTACTTTCAAAAGTATTTTTGCTAAGAATTCATTGTTAGCTATAAGTATACTTTTTGTAGTGAAAATTATGAAATTTAAAACTTACTAAAAAGCTAAAAATTAGACTGGTAATACTAGAAATATTGACAGCGAATCGGTTTCTGCTTTAAAAACTAATTTGATTTAATTTTGATTACATTTATTTTGCCTAAGCTTAAGCGAAACCTAAAAATTAAGCTAAATTGCATCATAATGATATTTATTAGTTAATATTGCTTTTCAAAAAACTGAATTCTTTTTTACAACTGAATTCGGTGCATTCTAATAGTAAGCAAAAATTACAAAATTTATCGAAGCTAGAAAAATAGGGTAAAACCCTATTTAGAATCGATATTTAGAACTTGGAAAACATATTTTTAGATTGATTTTAAAAAAAAATTTCTTGACAGCATAAAAAAAGATCTTCAAGAAAAAGTCATTTTTTAGCATAAAAGAAAATATATAAAATTTAACATAAATAATAAGAAAGATATGTGACTTTTATGTGGGATATTTACCGCCGTATAAATGTCTGGCACCACCCTAGTTAGGTCTCTTAATGGCCTTAATTAGCGCGAATGGCCCTAATTAGGGCGTTAAAAAGTCTGCATAAATAACTTCACTTAAAATTGCTTTATATTTTGATTTAAAGTAAATAAATAAAGGCCTCTTAGTTTATTATCACAATTTACTAAATTTCTTAATTAATTTTTAATTAAAACTAAATTGTGTAGATTTTTCGCAAAATTCTTGATGTTTTTTTGTAGTAACCTAATTAAGCAACGTGCCTACTCGGGACATGAAGATCCTAATTAAAAATGCGTCCTATAATTAAAGTTATACGGCACTATTTAGAACTTTTGAAGACTCTAATGAATCGTATCATGAGGGCCATAGCGGGGCGGCACCCTTAGGGCATTAACTGTGACTGAGCAAGGTAAGTGAGATTTTTTCCTTTTCACGCTTAAATATTTTTTGATGAAAACACCTATTTATTTGTTAACTCACACCGGTACTTAAACTCGCAGGTTTTAAAAGTTAAAATATTAGTTTTTATATTTTTTTCTCAGATTTAAACAAGAAAAAATGTTTTAAATATAGTTTGACTAGTTAATTTTAAAAAAACCGATTATGAAACACGTTATAACGTCGTCTCACGACGGCAAAATAAGCCACAATTCGTATAAATATGAGTGCATGTGTATTTACTTGAAATTTAAACACTATTCACACACAGAATCCTAAAGCTACAGTGACGCGCAATTGATACGCTCCGTCATTCTGCCGGTAGTAACTACTAAAAGACTTTGACCATATCACGCCATAAATATAATTACTGGTTTTTTTCGAAATCGAATTATACTGGCATTAGTCTTCAAATTAAACAACCGGAGAATTGTTCAAAAGTTGATCTCCGAAAAATCTTTAATATCACTTTGCAATATATGAAATCATTTTTGTAAATAAAAAGTTTATAGGTACTTTACTTGTACGGTTTATGCAGTGCAATACATAAGTGTTAATTATACGGGATAAATTACCGTACTTGATCTTATCTTTTTGTAGTATGCAAATCAACCGATAGAAGCGCGCGAGTTTTTGTTGTTTATTGCATACTACGAAAGATAAGTAGGAGTACGGTAATTATCCATTATGGTGACGCTCTATGTATATTGCATACTTCATGTATAAACGGAGTTCAGGCGCAAGGTGTCCATACTCTTCTTGATAACAACAAAATACTCTGTAATTTAAGTTTTAGTTTTAAGTTATAAAAAAAGGAGTTTGACTCTTTTTATGATTGTCGAAAAAACATGTAGCAGCTCAAGTTTCCCAATTTTGGATATTCGTTGTGTTCTGAGAAGCGAAATTTTCCACAAAATTATCTTGAGATAAACATAGGATAAACTGTTAGAAAAATTGGTTTTTAATTTTCAATTTTTCACTACAAAAGTATACTTACAAGCTAACAATGAATTTAGCAAAAAATACTTTTTGAAAGTACGTTTGATAAGCATTAAATATTTAATATAATTTTAGGCTAGTTTGTGAATTGTTCTTAAAATTAAAACTAAATGTACTTTCTTACTTTAAAATGAGGCTAGAGCTAATTTTTTTTTGGGAGGGGAAACGGTGGCAAGTTCCGCAGCATTTGAAAGTAAGAAAGTCCTCAGTTTCATTTTAAGAACATTTTACAAACTAGCCTAAAATTATTATAAATATTTAATGCTTATCAAACGTACTTTCAAAAGTATTTTTGCTAAGAATTCATTGTTAGCTATAAGTATACTTTTTCAGTGAAAATTATGAAAATTAAAAACTCCGAATAATTCTTTGCTTAGAATTATCCTATGTTTATCTCAAGATAATTTTGTGAAAATTTCGCTTCTACAGAACATAAACAATGTCCAAAAATTCGGAAAACTAAGCTGCTACATGTTTTTTTGAATCGTGAAAAAGAGTCAAACTCCTTTTTTATAACTTAAAACTAAAACTTCGGTTTCAAATTACAGAGTATTTTGTTGTTATCAGAGTATAGTAGAGCACTTGTACTGGAACTGAGTTTATACATGAAGTATGCAATATACATAGGCGTCAATCATAAATGGATAATTACCGTAATTTGTTTTATCTTTTGTAGTATGCAGATCTAACCGACCGAAATTTTGTGGGGAGGGGCGCCGGAGCGGTGGCGGGCCATTAAGAAGCGCGGGACAGCGGACGACGGTGGAGGGAGATTAGGGTAAGGGAAAAGAAGAGAGCGCGGGAAGAAAAGGCGAAATGTTAAAAGAGCGAAGGGATGCGAGGAGGTGGAGAGGGGAGAGAAATTGTAAAGAAGGAGATGGAGGTGGAGGAAAGGAAAAAAAAAGAAAAGATGAGAGAAGGAGGGGGAGGGAAAGAGCAGAGAAAGAAAAGGGAAGAAGGAAGGAGGCGCGAAGGAAGAAAAAAAACAAGAAAGGGAGAAAAAAAAAAGCAAAAAAAAGGAATGAAGAGGAAGAAGGAATTTGAAGGGAAGCGCAAGAAAAACGGGGCGAAAGAGAGTAGGGAGCGAGAAGATTAAAGATAAATTTCTTAGCAAAAATCGAAATAGCTGCAGAATTAAAACACAAAGTCAATGAAAGGGCAACAAAGGGTACCATTCTAGCTTCGAAGATTTTGAATTTTTGCTTCTAGCTGCTAGAAATGCACACAGTGAAAGCATTTTTTTGAAAGCCGTAAAAGCATATAAAGCAGAAAAAGTAGAGTACGCATACGTATTGCAGAGAAGCAGAGCGTGAACGTACCTTCGTCGCTACGGCGAAATGAGGCGCTGTTATTATGGGATACGCGCCATTGTGACTCATTCTGTAGTTAATAAAATGCCGTCACACACAGTCGCGTATTATTTCCAACGAATTGCGGCTCATTTTGCCGCTGAAAATTAGTCACACACAGTCAGCTCATCAGCTCATTTTGCCTCAAAAAATTAGTCACACACAGTCAGCTCATCAGCTCATTTTGCCTCAAAAAATTAGTCACACACAGTCAGCTCATCAGCTCATTTTGCCTCAAAAAATTAGTCACACACAGTCAGCTCATCAGCTCATTTTGCCTCAAAAAATTAGTCACACACAGTCAGCTCATCAGCTCATTTTGCCTCAAAAAATTAGTCACACACAGTCAACTCATCAGCTCATTTTGCCGCAGTGACGGAGAGACTTGCGTAGCCGGCAAATATCACCAGAAACACGCAGATGACCAGAACGAGACCTAGGATGCATAGCTGTAACCGGACCGGTCGTATTTGAAAGAAAAAATAAAAAAAACAATACATACCAATTGACCCTTTTCAGGCATTTTCAAACGTTATTTGTGTAAACAAAAAAAATTGAGACCTCACATACCGCAGGCGCCAAGAATAACATTTACTCTTTTAATTCTGAATTTTAGGGACGTTGGCCGCCAAGAATAACATTTATTCCTCCTATCCTAAATTTTAGGAACCCGAAAATTGGTTGTAAAATTAGCGATTAGCGGCTTTAAATTTAGCTCCGTGGAGATCAACGTGGCGCGGCCATGTTGTTCAAAAGAGGGCGTGGCCATGTTGTTTAAAAGAGGGCGTAACCATACATTCGCCGCGTGCATTCATTGGAGAATCAATTTTATCCAGCGTTAATCAATTTCTGTTGAGATCCTTAACACTGATTAACGTTCTTTTAAATCTCAAGTTTTTGACATTTTTAATAATGTTGGTTTAAATAGGAAGTTTTTTAACACTTCAAGAATCACTTAGCTATTATGTAAAAAAAACATCGCTGATTTTAAGCATAATATTGAGCCCAAAAATCACCGTGATTATAGTAAAACTTTTGAACGACCTAAACCATGGACTTTACACTTTAGTTTTTTTAATTAACCTAAGCAAAGCCCTAAAATAACAACTTTTATATAGTAATTTTGTTGCCTCTATATTCGCTCTTTAGACAGAAAGTTTTCCGAGTTGACTTGAGTAAAGATACCTCGTAGCTAAGCCGCTCATCTTTCCAATAACATTGGTGTATAATTAGATGACATACAAAAATAAATCTAGTTGGCACTTAGCCAGATTGATAATGACTAAATATACTGTAATAAAAACCGCAAATTACTTTTAGTCAGTTTGGTGCTCAGTGTCTGCTATACTTTGATGTTATTAAAAAGATGAGTGGTTTAGCTGTGAAGTGTGTCTATATAAGCGATGTTCCTCTACCCTCCAATATCATGCTCTGGAACTTCTAGAAGCAGAACTCCGCTCCAGAGCTCGGAGCTCCAAGGAACATAACTAAAGAGGAATTCCATCAGGGTAAAAAAAGACGAGTGGTAAAGTAACGTCTTGTTTTTTGAGAAAATATCACATGCAGAGAAACACATGACTTAACTAAAAAATAATTGGTTATGTACATAACCGCTGATTTTTCAAATTTTCTCGCTGGTGTGTTTATTGTTTATTTCTTCCTGGCGAAGAGCGGTTACGCCCTAAATTTCAGCCTGGAAGACTTTAGCTTTAGTGTCTATATTCATTTTGCGCAGTCGTTAGCGGCCGGTATACAACCATGCCTTGGATGCTTTGGAGAAGGAAGTAATCGACGACCATAATCAGAAACGCCAGCATCAACACGGGGCCGAACATTTTGAGCACCCCTCTGGGCATTGTGCCAATTAACAAAAAAAATTTCATCAAGTTAACTACATACGTACAAAAATGTACACGGTTTACATTCTTTTTGTGCAAAAAAAAGATATACTCTGGGAGAATACACTTATTGAGTATGTATCGTTAATAGAAAGGTCATAATAAAGTTAAAATAATCTGTTTCAAGGTTGTAAAGGAAAAAATATTTAAAGGTATAAAGTTTCAAATGGAATTTCAGTATACAAGTATACAAAAGACAATATTTTTACGAAATTTTATTTGATATTAATAAATATTTCAGATTAGTTATAATTTTTTACAATAATTTATATAGATTTAAAACAAAAAAAACATTTGTAAACATTTAAACCACACTTGTTTTTTACTTTTTGCCATTTATTCGAATTTTTGTCCTTGTGATATTTTAAAATATTATAGTGTTTTATAATTACAATCAATAAAAAAATAAATTTTATGTAAATAAAATTTTTTTTCTGTATTGCAACTGGTTTCCCATTGAACGCTGTGAAATAAAAACTGTCCGGGGAGATTTTACTAGGAAAGTTTCTGTTTTTTGAAAGGCAAAGGTGTCACCTCGCATGAGCCAAAAATATCAATTTATTTTACTACTAATATTAATTTTTACGCACAGATATGACATTTTGTATTAATTCATCCTTCTGATAGCTACATATATTTGTTTTAAATTTTAAGTTTTGTTTTTGCCAGTGTCCATTACTTTAGATTTATAATGAGTTAAATAGCACAACTACCTCCGTCCCAGTTGGTCCACAGTAAAAAAACTTGTCAGAACTGCCAGCAGCCTTACTACCTTTAATCCTAGCGTTAAATATTGAGCTTCAGTTTCAGAGTAGCCAACATATTCAAATATATACGTGGAATATAAACAAAAAACCTAAAAAATTGTTCGTTTTTTTAATTTGTTTCTTAAAAAACGTTTTTTTTAATCTCGTTTAACCCTTTGGGATTCTTTCCGCTGCAAATCCGCAGAATGCATTGCGCGCCAGTGCTGTTTTGTGTTAAACTTCGCGACCGGATGCAGATGGGCGCGAAGTTTAACACAGTTCAGCACTGGCGCGCAATGCTTTTTGGATGGATGAAGCACTGGCGCGCATCCGAAAAGCAGCGAAAAAATTTTTCGGATGAAAAAATTCCAAACGGTTAAAGATGTGGTGCGTGAGTGTAAATGGCGACTTTTTTGGGCTCCTTGTGACATGGCGAAGTTAGGAAGCAAACTGTGTATAACTTCATATTTTTTCGGTTTTCAAAAATACGGTAAAACACTTTCTAAACTTAAAAAAACAGCTTATACTTGTAGATTCAAAACCGGTTGTTTAAAGTCAGTTAATACATAGATAAAGATTGAAAACTAAAATTAAAATATGCAGCCACAGTCAGCGCTGTTTTGTCAAAATTGAAAATGACCTTGTATGTTTACGTAATTTTCTTAACTAGCAAAATTTTGTTTAAATCCCCTTTACGTTTACCATAATAAATTTTTTGATTTAATTTGCAAGAGAATTTTTACAAAAATTTTGCGATGTTTACAAAGTGCACAATACTCACTAAATAATTAAAACATTACTTTCCAAACGAGAATCAATTATGCTGTCATATTACACGCCTACGCATATAGGGTTAGCATTGCAGGTGACCGTGCATTATCTGGCACCTGGGTGGATCCTGTACAAAAAGATCAAAATCTAATCCAAGTTTTTATGAATGGTTTATCCAAAAATTCTAGAGCTTCAAAAGTATAAGCTTCGCTGCCCGCGAAGCTACAAATATTTACGAAATGTTAGTTTCTAGTTGCAAGGAGGTTGAGCGTAGTATATCAAGTGAAAAATTACGTAGACAGGTAGATTTACCAAAAGTGGGAGCAGTTAATGTTAAAAATTAATGTTAATCTTAGGGAAGAAAGTTCCTCTGAAAAACTTTTTAAGCTAATGTCAGAGCGTATTGAAAAATTGTAAAAAGATATGCGTAGACTAACAATAAGTGATAGAAATAAATAAAGAAAAGACCGTGCTATGCTAAACAATAATCGAAATTTGTATGAAATGCAACGTCAACAACCAGTTCAGGTCCCTCCAATAGGAAACTATAACTCATCATATTGAAATTTTTCGGGATACAGACATAACAATAGACCTTTTATAAGTCCTTCTAAAAAATTTTCTTATTCTCAAAATCGACCTTTTTCTGGAAGTCATATGCGTAATAACAACTATCGTAGACGACCTTTTAATCAGGTAGGTACAAGAAATAATAATTACCCAGCTAAACGCAACCAAGCAAATTGAATTTGGGGTACATTTTCGGTTCCTTTGGAGGAAACTATAGAAAACAAAGCAAATGACCCCTAAGTGTGGAGTGATTATTCTAAAATGCTAGAAGAGGAGGAGTATGATTTTTCTAGCAAGTCAAATACAATTGGAGCCCTTTTTCCTACAATCGAAAAACGTAAAAGTAATTTTTTCTATTAGCAAATATATTTTTGTTGCATTTTTATCTTTCGAATGTTTTATACAACCAACTTTTTTAAGCAAAATAGCCAGTACTCCTCCTATGCCGGACGGTCATTTGCTTTGTAATATTGGAGTTTATCCTTCAATTTGGTCCCCACCGAAAATTCCCAAATGGTGAATGCGCTTAAAAAAACAGGTCGTTTTTAAGATGGCAGCCGAACTCAAATGAAAAATGCGAGTTTCTGCCGTCCGAATTCTTGAAGGGAGATATTTTAGGCTATAGCTTTTTGTCTGATGATTCTAATTTTGAACTAAATTTTCTGAAGCACAATACACAAATTGTAAAAGATTGTGAAGGCAATGTACTTTATGTTTCTCAGCAAGGAATACCGTTTAAATTTCTAAGTAAAGCAGGAATACCACGTTCATTTCTATCTAACAGACAAGACAAGTAAATACTAATTAGATTCTTTTTAATACTAGTGAAAATATTTCTGAAATTGTGGAACAATTATTCCACTATGATGTCTATAATGAATAATGATTAATAAAGAAAAGGGAAGTTTTTTGAGTTGAAAATATTTTGTTTAATTAGAAACTATGTAATTAAAGTAAAATTTGCTTAAACTTGCTCTTATATATATTTGTTTTTAATTGTTACATATTAAGTAAATTAATTAAGGATTTTAACAAGTTTTGACAAAAGTATAAAAAAGACGTTAATAGAAAAGACCAATTAAAAATTGCATTTCGCCCCTAATCTTAGATGCAAATTTTTAATTCCCAACGAGAAAGATAGAAGTCGGGGCTCCTCAGTAAGACCAGCTATTTTAAGCGTTGGGTGTCTTATATATTTATATAAATAATTTTTGATTTACTTTTTTAAATTTTTATTTAAATAATTTTAATTTTAATTAATATATTTAAAGTTTTATTTTTAGTTTGAGTTTTTATGTATTTTATGTCTACTTATGCTTATAGTTTAATATATAAAAATGTTTTATTAAAAAAGAGAGCTAACTTGTATTCCATCTTCTAACTGGGTGTTTGTTGAAGTCCGTTTTTTTGCTTTCTGCATAGGTAGAGTTTCCAAAAAATCATGCTTAAGATGGCAGCCGAACTCAAATGAAAAATGCGAGTTTCTGCCGTCCGAATTCTTGAAGGGAGATATTTTAGGCTATAGCTTTTTGTCTGATGATTCTAATTTTGAACTAAATTTTCTGAAGCACAATACACAAATTGTAAAAGATTGTGAAGGCAATGTACTTTATGTTTCTCAGCAAGGAATACCGTTTAAATTTCTAAGTAAAGCAGGAATACCACGTTCATTTCTATCTAACAGACAAGACAAGTAAATACTAATTAGATTCTTTTTAATACTAGTGAAAATATTTCTGAAATTGTGGAACAATTATTCCACTATGATGTCTATAATGAATAATGATTAAACCTGATTTAGGCGTAAAATAAACAGATGCATTTTTAAAATGGTGAGGTATTTTGAGTAAAGAAATTTGTATAGTGGATCCCGTGTGTGGGGGAATTAAAAACGAGTTTTTATTAACTACTAAGGAAAAACAGTTACTAGTTTCATAATTTTTATCAGTTTCTAAAAATATAAGATATTTGCCCAAAATTGAAAGTGTATTTGTGGCAAAATTTAAGGAAATACGTAAAATTGGATTTTTTTAATATGTCCTCTTCTATTAACAATTTAAAAGAAATTTGTTCACTGACATAAATTTTATGAACAATTTTAGCGGTGGCGTGAAACGTCAAGGTTACGGTAGCTATTCCTATTAAATGCAAATCGTGTCCACTGATAGCAACTGCTTTTGTGTCGGGAGGTGATATGGGTAGTTGTAAAAGTTGAGAGAGACGTTCCTGCATTATTGTTAATTGTGCTCCGTTATCCAAAACAGCATAACGTCTTACTTTAACATAATGAGTCACAACCAGCATAAAATAAACGTGACTCTGACTTATTTTGTTCAGATTTTTGTGTGTTAAGATATAAAAAGAATCACAGTTACGAGTATTTTACGATGTATGTGACTCATTGTGTCACAGTAACGACGATAAACAGGAAGACAATTTATGTTAACGACTACACCTGTCATTGCGTTCGCTTGATTTATTCTTCCAAGGAATAATAGAATAGCTGCATAGTAAACAGCCTTAGGTGTTTTCGCCCTACGGTATCCATCTGTATAGTAGTCGGTTATTTTTGATCCCACAACTACTGAGCTACGATTTTCAGAAACAGGTGCGACTGGAACAAACGGCTTGTCACTTATTTTTAAGATTCCAGGAGGCGTAGTCGAACGATTGGGGATAGCTACAGTACTATCTGTTTCATTAACAACGACTGAAGAAACGGGTTGAATATCCCTTAAAGAAATAGTTTCATTCGAATTTTCATTTAGTAAATGTTCTTTACCGTTCATTAAGTAATCTCTAAATCGGCTTATTAAACCATAAATATTGCGAAAATATGCACGCCTACACTAAGCAAAAGATTTCCCAAGTTTAAATGCAATAAAAATTCAGGTCCTCCAGGAATTATATGAGAAAACAGAAACAAAAATATTACATAAGCACCTATAAATATGACAACTATTTTAAAAAATAATAAAGAACCGAATTGCTTCATTATTGTCGAATAAAAACTAGTTCTTACAATTCCACTAGCTAAACTTTGTGCCTCAGCTTTTAAATTAGGAATTACTCCCAAAAGAACTCCTAATTTTTCAAAAAAACGCCGGTGTTGATCGACCGTAGACATAATATCATTTCATCTAATATGAGCTTGAACTGTAATCCAGTTTTGTAAAGCGTGACTAGTAAAAATTATTGGTTCAATTTTTGTTTCTTTAGTTAAATTTCTAAAATGATAATATTGTAATTGTTTAGTAGATTTTAATTCTTTTAGATTTCCAGTAAGCCCTTTATAATAATAATGCTTATTACCGAATTGAACGACTAGTTTTGACATTTCTTTACAGTCTACTTTGTGGTAAAATCGAGGTAAAATTTCATTTGTATTTGAATCCAGCCAACCATAATAAGTTCGCTTTCCAATCGAATAGATCATAGGTATATGAGCAAAACAATACGAATCAGGCTGTTTAGTTATTTGATATTCTGTTTTTGGAACTACCTTACAAGCAAAAATATGTATTAGATTAGCGGAAGGGTAAGCAACTAAGTTTGCTGGCTTAAAATTGTCCTTACTGCTAAAGTTGGATTATATGAAGTTGCTTTGTTTTACATACGTGTCATATCTTGGAAAATTTTACACACTGAAAGAATTTGATAACGAAATGAAAACGAACTTTGCTTATGTAGTCTTATAGCAAGACCTTCCAATCCTGCAGCTAACTGGGAAGATGTAACTAATCCGTCCAAGACTTTTCTATGAACCAATCTTGTTCTCACTCTATTATTATCGTCAACTGAAACTCGAGTATGAGTATTGCTTTTCGGCTTTTGATTAAATTTATCAATACCTATTAAGGATGTAAAATCCTTATAGACATTATAGTGGGATAATTGTTCCACAATTTCAGAAATATTTTCACTGGTATTAAAAGAAATCCAATTAGTATTTACATCCCGTTTTTGTCTGTTAGATAGAAATGAACGTGGTATTCCTTCTTTACTTAAAAATTTAACCGGTATTCCTTGCTGAGAAACATAAAGTACATTGCCTTCACAATCTTTTACAATTTGTGTATCGTGCTTCAGAAAAGTTAGCTCAAAATTAGAATCATCAGACAAAAAGCTATAGCCTAACATATCTCCCTTCAAGAATTCGGACAGCAGAAACTCGCAATTTTCATTTGAGTTCAGCTGCCATCTTAAAAACGACCTGTGTTAGAAATGTGTTAGAAAATGTGTTAGAAAAATACAAAATGTGTTAGAAAATTTAATTCTAAAAGAAAAAGAAAAAGAAAAAGTCCTTAAATCTAACAATTTAGGTTATTTTTATAAATTTATTAACAAAAAAATTAAATCCAGAGAAAATATCCCCCCTATCAAATGCATTGATGGAAGCTTTGCTACTGAAGATTTTGAAAAAGTCAAAATATTTGGAGAATACTTTAGCTCTGTTTTTACAAAAGACAACATGCATCTACCATATTTTGAAGCTGAAAACAATCAAATAATTGAAAACATAAACTTTACGGTTAGATATGTTCTAAAATTTCTTAAAAAGTTACCTAAAAAACTATCTCGTACCCCTGATGGTATGCCTTCCATTTTTTTAAAAAGTATAGCTAAAGTTATTGCTGAACCACTCTTCAAAATTTTTCCAAAATCTTTTAATACTGCAGAACTTCCACAAGACTTGAAGGTTGCACTTACTTCACCAGCCTACGAAAAATCAACTAAAATTCATAAGGAAAATTATCGTCCAATCTCACTTACTTCTTTTTCTTGTAAGATCATGGAGCAAATTGTAAAGTATGAGCTTTCTATTTTTTTTGTAAATATATTATCTCATCTTCAGCATGGTTTTAAAGATAAAAGCTCAACAATTACACAGCTACTTGATTCTTACAATGATTGGACTTTAGCTGTAAATAACAAAGAGTCAGTTGACGTAATATATTTGGATTTTGCAAAAGCTTTTGACACAATATCACATCAAAAGCTTTTGTACAAACTAAATAAATATGGTGTTTCTGGTAGACTTTTAAAATGGTTAGAAGCATTTTTAACTAATAGAAAAATGAAAATAGTTATAAATGATACAATTTCAAACCCATACCCAGTTACTAGCTCGGAACCACAGGGTTCTGTCTTGGGACCATTTCTTTTCCTTATTTACATCAATGAAATTGTTAAATGTGTCAAAAACTCTGAAATTAGACTTTTTGCTGATGATGCAAAAGTCTACACAAGTTATTCAAATTCCAGATATAAGCGAAAATAAGACTGAAATTACGAGAAGATGATCTGAATAGAATTTCTAAATGGGCATCTGATTGGCAGTTAGAACTATCAGAAAATAAATGTGAAGTTTTGGATATAAATAATTTTTTTTTATTATTTTTTTTTTTTTTATTTTTTTTGTTTTTTTTTATCTTTTCTTTTTTTGTTTTTGGTTATTTTTTTTTTTTGTTTCTTTGTTTTTTTGTTTTTTTTTTTGTTTCTTGTGTTCTTTTTTTTGTTTGTATTTCTTTGTGTTATTTTTTTTTTTGTTTGTTTTGTTTTTGTTCTATCTTTCCGTTTTTTCTTTCTTTTTTTTTTCGTTTTGTTCTTTGGTTCTTTTTTTTCTTGTTCTCCTTTTTTTGATTTAACAATAGGATAGACCCTACATATTCAACTCGGACGCACAACTTTGTAGCTGCTTATTTTTTATAGTACGTGATTTAAATCATTAATATTAATTAGTGTGTTCATAGCTTTTTTGGCAACATTTTGACAATCTGATGGAATTTAAGGTTACTTAAATAATATAAATACCTAAAACCTTAATCTTTAACTAAATTAGTTTTAGGTAATTTTTTATTATTTAAGTAATAATCCATCTGGTTGTCTTGTATATCATTATTTATATGCAAAACTTCACATTTATTTTCTGATAGTTCAAACTGCCAATCAGATGCCCATTTAGAAATTCTATTCAGATCATCTAGTAATTTAAGTCTATTCTCGCTTATATCTGAATTTGAATAACTTGTGTAGACTTTTGCATCATCAGCAAAAAGTCTAATTTCAGAGTTTTTGACACATTTAACAATTTCATTGATGTAAATAAGGAAAAGAAATGGTCCCAAGACAGAACCCTGTGGTTCCGAGCTAGTAACTGGGTATGGGTTTGAAATTGTATCATTTATAACTATTTTCATTTCTCTATTAGTTAAAAATGCTTCTAACCATTTTAAAAGTCTACCAGAAACACCATATTTATTTAGTTTGTACAAAAGCTTTTGATGTGATATTGTGTCAAAAGCTTTTGCAAAATCCAAATATATTACGTTAACTGACTCTTTGTTATTTATAGCTAAAGTCCAATCATTGTAAGAATCAAGTAGCTGTGTAATTGTTGAGCTTTTATCTTTAAAACCATGCTGAAGATGAGATAATATATTTACAAAAAAGATAGAAAGCTCATACTTTACAATTTGCTCCATGATCTTACAAGAAAAAGAAGTAAGTGAGATTGGACGATAATTTTCCTTATGAATTTTAGTTGATTTTTCGTAGGCTGGTGAAGTAAGTGCAACCTTCAAGTCTTGTGGAAGTTCTGCAGTATTAAAAGATTTTGGAAAAATTTTGAAGAGTGGTTCAGCAATAACTTTAGCTATACTTTTTAAAAAAATGGAAGGCATACCATCAGGGGTACGAGATAGTTTTTTAGGTAACTTTTTAAGAAATTTTAGAACATCTCTAACCGTAAAGTTTATGTTTTCAATTATTTGATTGTTTTCAGCTTCAAAATATGGTAGATGCATGTTGTCTTTTGTAAAAACAGAGCTAAAGTATTCTCCAAATATTTTGACTTTTTCAAAATCTTCAGTAGCAAAGCTTCCATCAATGCATTTGATAGGGGGGATATTTTCTCTGGATTTAATTTTTTTTGTTAATAAATTTATAAAAATAACCTAAATTGTTAGATTTAAGGACTTTTTCTTCTTGGTCAGAATTAAATTTTCTAACACATTTTGTATTTTTTTAACACATTTTCTAACACATTTCTAACACAGGTCGTTTTTAAGATGGCAGCCGAACTCAAATGAAAATTGCGAGTTTCTGCTGTCCGAATTCTTGAAGGGAGATATGTTAGGCTATAGCTTTTTGTCTCATGATTCTAATTTTGAGCTAACTTTTCAGAATTATTAATCTTATCGGGGTTTTTAGTTGCTCCTTAGCGCCTGTACCCCTTTAAGCCAACATCATTACTGAAAAAAATAACTTTTTTTGAGTTAAGTTGTATTTAACATGATTACTATACTAAATATTATATATTATTACTAAACAGTATTGTATTGTTATTTAAATATTCCTAATATTATGTTCCTAATATAATACATGTACACGCGTTTTAATATTAGTAAGCAGGCCGATTAAGTTTTTTTGGTACCGAAGAAAATCAAGTAAGAGCAAGGTCAACAAAAAATAGAGCTATTTTAATCGAATTCTTCTAAATACATTATACTAAAAAAAGCGCTTTAATTGATGTTTATTTAATTTCTATATTATTAATGTTTTTTTTCTTTCAAAATTCAATCAAAAATTGCACGTTCTTTTACATAAACGAACTTGTTAGAAATATATACTATATATATATTTAAAAACTTTCTCTCTAAATAAATAAATAAAAACAAACTATATTAAAGCCTTTTATATTGCTAATCAATTGCATCAAGTTAATAAGTTTTAGTTGTTAAACAAAGAAAAAGAGTTTGATATAAAATTATTTTTAATTTAAAGTATTTTGTTTTGAAAGGTAAAGTATATATTTATTGTGTATTTTGTTAAACAAAATTTATTGTTAAACAAGATTTAATATAACGGGACTGACTATGACGGCATAATTGATTTTCGTTTGGAAAGTAATGTATTAATAATTTAGTGAGTATTGTGCATTTCGTAAACATCGCAAAGTTTTTGTAAAAATTCTCTTGCAAATTAAATCTAAAAATTTATTACGGTAAACGTAAAGAAGATTTAAACAAAATTTTGCCAGTTAACAAAATTACGTAAACATACAAGGTCATTTTCAATTTCGACAAAACAGCGCTGACTGTGGCTGCATATTATAATTTTAGTTTTCAATCTTTATTTATTTATTAACTGACTTTAAACAACCGGTTTTGAATCTACAAGTATAAGCTGTTTTTTAAGTTTAGAAAGTGTTTTACCGTATTTTTGAAAACCGAAAAAATATGAAGTTATACGCAGTTTGCTTCCCAACTTCGCCATGTCACAAGGAGCCCAAAAAAGTCGCCATTTACACTCACGCACCACATCTTTAACCGTTTGGAATTTTTTCATCCGAAAAGCAGCGCTTTTCGCGCGCCAGTGCTTCATCCATACAAAAAGCATTGCGTGCCAGTGCTGAACTGTGTTGAACTTTGCGCCCATCTGCATCCGGTCACGAAGTTTAACACAGAACAGCTCTGGCGCGCAATGCTTTCTGCGGATTTACAGCGAAAGAATCCCAAAGGGTTAAACACGATTAAAAAAAAACGCTTTTTTAAGAAACAAATTAAAAAAACGAATTAGCAACGTTGTTCTGTTTTATATGTACAGTTTTGGGTATAAATAAGACTGCTTTCTCCCTGAAAAGAGAGAGTGTGCGGAAGAGAGGAGGCGGCGTTTACGCTAGCCGAGTTTATGGCTACTCCCTCGGAATTTAGGAACCTCAGCGGTCGCCAAAAAATTCCATCGGTTTCTTACCGCTGAGGTTAAACACAAGAAAGGAAGCCGCCTTCTTTATCCCATTTTAGTTTAGTATTTTGCATTAGTATATTTTAGAGTAATATCTCTTTTTAAATAAAATATATATTATTTAATTGTTCAAACATATAAAACTCTAAAGTAAACCCAAAACAAATAAGATTTAAAATCTTACATGATTCAATAATCAACAAAATTAGAAATTGGAAAAAAAAAAACTTGGACAAAAAACTATTTAGAAAACTTCAGTCTGAGTCCTATATTTTCATATCGCCAAAAAATTAATATATATGCATTTTAAAACAAAAAAAATAAAAGTTTGAAATTGCATGAACTGTTTGTATTTCACAAAAAAATTTTTTTAAATAAGATTTGTTTAAAAAATTAATGAAAAGTTCTGAAAATAAACGATATTAAATATTGAACAGGGTCAAAAAATAAACCCGGTCCGATTTTTCAGCCAAAACTGACGGGCCCAGTCCGAAAACACTTGGTCAGAAATATTATAACTATCAGTGTATAAATGAATTTAACGTTTAAACTGGCACCGTCAATAAAAACTAAAAGAAGCTGCTAAATTTTTTAAATGAAATAAGATGACTAAAAACTGCTTAATGTTTTATAATATTGTGATTGTTTTATTGTGCGCCCTTGTATATTGGAAAATGCTAACTTTGGGTAAGTGGTCTATTGCAGAAGGTTTTACAGGTCGATTTTACAATTCACATTTAGCTTTTACTTTTACGCACAATAATTCTTTAAAAATTGTTATTTATTAACTGACAGAAAACACAGTGTATTAAAATCAGACTGTATTTGGTTTTTCATGTATTTACTGTGCAAATAATTTTAGTTTTATATAGTCTTAGGTATATAAACGAAATACAAAAGCTTTAAAATATTTATAAATTTTACTAAATATTAAGTTTCAAAATAACTTATAACTTAATACTTATAATAACTTGTAACGTAATAATTCCGGCGGCCGTGAGTAAGTAAGTAAGTAAGTGAGTAAGTGAGTAACTTCCTAACGCTTTCTTTGATTTTGAATAACTCGGCCGAATCACATCTATATGAATTTAAATTTGGAACATATATAGAACTGACAACAAAAAATCGATTGATCGTCACAAATTTGTGATCTAAAAATTTGTGCGGTCGATCATGACGTATGCTATTTTATTTAAAACAATTATAACTCGGCTGAATAAAATCTATATGACTTCAAATTCGGAACATAGATACAACTGACAATTAAGAATTAAATGATAATCACGATTGTGTAATCTGAAAAATTTTGGGGTCGATAATGACGTATATGCTAATTTTATTTAAAACAATTATAACTCGGCTGAATCAACTTCATATAAGTTGACATTTGGAACATATATACAACTGACAACGGAGAATCAACTGATAACCCCGATTTTGTAATCTGACAAATTGTGCGGTCGATCATGACGTATGCAAATTTTTCTTAAAACAACTATAACTCGGCAGAATAAAATCTATATGACTTGAAATTCGAAACAAATTACAACCAAAATTGGAAAATCGATTGATAATCCTGATTTTGTGATTTGACAAATTGTACGGTCGATCATGATTTATATGCAATTTTTATTTAAAACAATTATCACTTGGCCGAATCAACTCCATATAAGTTGAAATTTGGAAGATAAATACAACTGACAACGGATCATCAATTGATAATCCCGATTTTGTCATTTGACAAATTGTGCGGTCGATCATGAGGTATGCAAATATTATTTAAAACAATTATAACTCGGTCGAATAAAATCTATGTGGCTTGAAATTCGGAACATAGATACAACTGACAGCGGAAAATCGATTGATAATCACGATTTTATGATCTGAAAATTGCGCGGTCAATCATGACGTATATGAAAATTTTATTTAAAACAATTATAACTCGGCCAAATAAAATCTATATAAGTTAAAATTCAGAACATAAATACAGCTGACAGCGAAGAATCGATTGATAACCACGATCGATTTTGTGATCTGAAAATTGCGCGGTCGATCATGACGTATATGCAAATTTTATTTAAAACAATTATAACTCAGCGAAATAAAATCTATATGACTTGAAATGCGAAACATAGATACAACTGACAACGGAGAATCGATTGATAATCACAATTTTGGGATCTGACAAATCGTGCGGTCGATCATGACGTATATGCAAATTTTATTTAAAACAATTATCATTTGACCAAATCAAATCTATTGACTTGAAAATCAGAACATAGATAGATACAACTGACAACGGAGAATTGATTAGGAATCACGATTTTGTGATCTGCAAAATTGTGCGGTCGATCATGACGTATATGCAAATTTTATTTAAAACAAGTATAACTCAGCCAAATAAAATCAATATGACTTGAAATTCGGAACATAGATACAAATGACAACGGAAAATCGATTGATCACAATTTTGTCATTTGACAAATTGTGCGGTCGACCATGACCTATGCAAATATTATTTAAAACAATTATAACTCGGTCGAATAAAATCTATGTGGCTTGAAATTCGGAACATAGATACAACTGACAGCGGAAAATCGATTGATAATCACGATTTTATGATCTGAAAATTGCACGGTCAATCATGACGTATATGAAAATTTTATTTAAAACACTTATAACTCGGCCAAATAAAATCTATATAAGTTGACATTTGGAACATATATACAACTGACAACGGAGAATTGATTGATAATCTATATTTTTTGATCTGAGAAATTGTGCGGTCGATCATGACGTATATGCAAATTTTATTAGAACAATTATCACTTGACCAAATCAAATATATTGACTTGAAAATCAGAACATAGATTGATACAACTGACAACGGAGAATTGATTAGGAATCACGATTTTGTGATCTGCAAAATTGTGCGGTCGATCATGACGTATATGGAAATTTTATTTAAAACAAGTATAACTCAGCAAAATAAAATCTATATGACTTGAAATTCGGAACATAGATAGAAATGACAACGGAGAATCGATTGATAATCACAATTTTGTGATCTGACAAATTGTGCGGTTGATCATGACGTATATTCAAATTTTATTTAAAACAATTATAACTTGACCAAATAAAATCTATATAAGTTGACATTTGGAACATATATACAACTGACAACGGAGAATTGATTGATAATCTATATTTTTTGATCTGATAAACTGTGCGGTCGATCATGACGTATATGCAAATTTTATTTAAAACATTTATAACCTGGCTGAAGAAAATTAAAATGACTTGAAATTCAGAGCATAAATAGGTAGAACTTGTACGGAAAATCAATTGGTAGCGATGTTTTTTTATTTAATATTTGTGCGGTAAAGGTAAATGGGATTTACAGTTAGCAAGCTTATACCGTGAAGCACAGCCAATAACACGTGTCTTAAGTTTGCTGGTCTTTTTTAACGAACATATATAAAACCGACAGCGAAAAATGAATTGATAATCACGATTGTGTGATTTGACAAATTGTGCAGTCGATCATGACATATATGCAAATTCAAAGATAATCTTAACGGTCGCCGGTTACAAGACAAGACTTGAACTAGTTTTATACTTACGACGCAATAAACAAACACCGCTGCACGATATTTGTAATGCGCGCCTTTTGGGTGCCTTTTTTGCGCCTTAGCGACAGGTGCTATTTTTCCGCCTTTGACACGGGTGCTTTTTTTTCGCCACTCGCTGTGACAGAAGCATCCTGGGGCCAGTCCACTAACAGAATATTAACTACTGGCTAAATTACCCGGTTATGAAAAAGAAAAAGACAGTTTTATAACAATATTATTTTAGTTTTAATATATTCATTGTTTTAAAACAAAATGAATGATTTTTCAACAAATGAATTAGAAAATAGTATAATCAAAAAGATTTAATTGAAAAAGTGGCTTTAATTGTGTTTAATCTAAGTAATCATCACAGTCTTCAAAGATTATGTTTTTCAATTCAAACTGAAATCATTTTAAAAATTTTACCGTTAAAACAAATCAAGCAATAAAATGTTTTTTTAACGGCTAATCTAGCCGGTAGTCAACATGTCTTTAGTGGACCACCCCTAATTAAGATCGCGGAACTTGCGAGATCAAGTTGCAGCGATTACAATCTACCTCAGGATTGTTATCACGCGTTTCCTATTTGGTTGCGCAATATTATTTTTATTTGCTTGTAATACCAGTGATGATTATTGGACCTTGTGTATTTTGTTTATCAACCTTTTAGTGGACACAATCAAAGCCGCAGTCATATAGTGCGCAGTCATATATAAACTTCCACATGAGCATAATATGAATTTCTGGGAAAATTTTGACTACTTTGCTCTCATTAATTAATCTACCAAATGAAGTGTTTGCAAAGCATTACTTTCCGCCTATATACACATTTCCTGCCCACACTTCATATTTACTAAGTAGCAAGTAAATTTTCACTGCTGTTCTAAAATACAAACTAATTGAAAATGTACACTGTAACAGAACTGGTTTGAGAGACTTAGATGATAAAAAATTTTCTTTTGTGATTACCGTATAACCGTTCAACAAATTATTAATATAAACTGGTACCTCCAATCCCAGAAAAGAGCTGGATAATGTAAGAGAATAGAAAAGCTTTTTTGAAGTTCTTATACTTCTATCTTTGTTCCAAATTTTAAGCTGCGTACATGTTTTCATTTTTTCAGTGTTGTTAAACAAAGCTTGCTTCAGCCTCATTATAAACATCTGAAAACCCGTCAACACAACGCTATAATAAAAAAACACACGAGGTATAGGTATGGCAGTATAATTTTCATTCCATTCCAAAAAAATTAAAACCTAAAAAATTGTTAAAATTCAAAAAACAAAACATTATTAATATCATTTAAAGAACAGGTTTCATCCCCAGAATTCAAAAATTTGCTAATGAAACCTATAAAAAAATGCGAAGTTTAAAAACCAATCAAATCTGTACTCTGGCTTTTTAAAATAAAGCATTATTAAAAATTGGTATGGGACAAAAAAACAATAAAGTGGTACAGAGATTGGTTTAATAAAACCTTTTCAACCAGATAAAACTTTGTATAACTACACAAGCTACTTGTTTGATAAAATAAGCACTATGAATTAATCTGGAATAGCATTTTCATTATTATACAGTAGAGAAAATTATTTTATTGCTAAAGAAATGATAAAAAAAGAAGTGAAAATGAAAGTTAATATGGTTAAATTATATCTGGCTGACTGCGAAAATAAGAATGCAGACATGAGCGGACCAAATAAAATTGTGCGGTTATGACGGTAAAAAAAAACAAAAACAAATAAGCAGAAATTTTTTATTACACCATTTCACAAAATATACAAAAAAAACCGATTTTATCGCTTAAAAAATTGCATTTGGGTTCCAAATTAAGTAATTTGATAAATAATTATATAATATGGGTTTTGATCTTAATTATTAAACCGCTTAAGTAAAAATTTTTGAATGGTTTTGTTTTGAATAGTTGATTCAATACTGTAGTTATCAAGGTCAGCTAGGTTTATTTGCCTATAAAAGAGCATAATTTCGAAGTTTCGTTTCGCTTTGGGACCGAAACTCTGATGCATTGTGTTAAAAAGATATTAACATCAGGGCAAAATTCTGGGGTTTTCAAAAAAGTTGAATAAGAAGAAAGAAGAAAAACTTTTATTTGTGAAATTAAATAATATCAACAAAAGTATATAATATACCGAAAAATGTGCAACTCCTATATAAAAAATTAAGTCAGAGTAGGCCATTATCATGAGCTTTTCCATTTAAATGACACCCTCCATAATAATGGCATAGTAGCCATTTTAATTCGAAATCCCGGCATTAAAATGGCTACTATGCGGCTCACCTTCAAAAGAGTCCCGGCACAAAAGAGTCCTGAAAAAAATCGCAGCTGGCACAAAAGAGTCCTGGCACAAAAGAGTCCCGGCACAAAAGAGTCCTGGAGAAAATGCGTTCATGCGCCAAAACGCTGCGAGCGCTGAGGTCGGCACAAAAGAGTCCTGGCATAAAATCAATTTTTCAAAGCTCTCATACAATGTTCACACCTCAGCTGTCTTCCAGCGTATGACGTATTTTAACACATCGCTACTCTCACACAATGAGTCAAAAGCGTCGTAAAATACTCGTAACTGTGACTCTTTTTATATCTTACCACACAAATAAACTAAACAAAATGAGTACGAGTCACGTTGATTTTATAATGATTCTGACTCTTTGTGTTAAAGTAACGACAACAGTTAATTTAAAAGATTTTTAGCTAAAAATTTATTTTTAAAGTTGCTATTTTTTTCTTGGGAAAACAAATCTTAATTCCAATAACTACAGTTTTCAATCCTTTCATTAGCGGGCTGGAGAAAAGTTACCCAGATTTTTTAATGTAGTTAAAAACCCAGATAGTTACCCAGATTTTTTAATGTGGTTCTACGTTTTTTTGTACCTAAAAAACATGTATTGTCTCCTATGTGATAACGTTTGCGTGAGACTTTAAAAGAATTTAAAAAATTTCTTTAAATTTAAAAAATTTTCTTTGAAAGACCGCTAATATTTTAACGACAACTTAAAACCTGGGGCATTTTCATAAAATTTAATTATACACTTAATTTATTATGTGCAGTAGTTGCGTTAACGAGTCATTATTGACTAAACAAATAAGTTTTAATCAAATACAAAACTTATAATTAATCACCAACATTTTTATTGTAAATAAATAATAAAGCGTTTCAGTAAAAAAATTGTATTTAACATTTTTAAATCGCTTTGTTATTTTTCCCTGGAAAATTTTTAGAGTTTAGTCATTATTTACCTTACTTACTGCGTATTTTATGGTGTTATCTATGTCATTTAAAGTTGTGCTCAATAGTTTTGCTCCTCTGGTATGTTTATATGCATTGCATTATGATCAGAAGGATTTTAAATAAAACATTTAGCATTAGTAATTCGTGTAATTTGCGTAATTCAAATACCAAGTATTAAGTAAAAAGTTGACAAATATTTGGTTAAATAGCTGCCAACACTACTCACTAAGCATCTGATAATAAAGCTACTATTTGGTAAAAAATTACCAACTAGTTTGGAAAAATCAACCAAATATTTAGTTAAAAAACACAAAATAATTAAATTAAAAAAAATACTAAATAGTTGGTAAAAAAGTACAAAAACCTGTATTGGTCCAGAGGTATAACCATATTTGGTTGTTTTTTACTCGTTATTTGGTTAAAAATCACCAAATGGGCGGAGAAAGTGTCTTTTTGTGTTTTTTGTTTTTTTTTAAATGTGTAGTTGTGCACAATGGCACGCAAAAGTCCCAGTGGTCTGGTCATCTTGTCGTCTGACATTTGGTCGTCCTTACAATTATGATTAAAACACTTGTTTGATAAAAATTGTAATATTTTAACTATGAACAAAAAATTTATGCCAACTAAAATCATTATTTAGACATAATTTTGTTTGACATACACTCAATTATGACAAAAACACTAATTCAATATTATGATTTATACCCAAATACAACAATGATTTTTTTCTTATTTTTTAAACGCTTTACAAAGCTTTAAGCGGTTTAATAACTAAATAATAAAAATATTTTAAAACATTATTTTTTTACCCGCGAAATTCTTCACATAACCTCTTAAGAGGCTAATTAAAAAAACACAAATAAAAAACTGGAAGACAGCTGAGGTGTGAACATTGTATGTTAGCTGTGAAAAATTAATTTTATGCCAGGACACTTTTGTGCCGACTTCAGCGCTTGCAGCGCTTGGGCAAATGAACGCATTTTCTCCAGGACTCTTTTGTGCCGGGACTCTTTTGTGCCGGGACTCTTTTGTGCCAGGACTCTTTTGTGCCAGCTGCGATTTTTTTCAGGACTCTTTTGTGCCGGGACTCTTTTGTGCCGGGACTCTTTTGTGCCGGACCCCTACTATGCCATTATCATGGAGGGTACCATTTAAATGGAGAAGCTCATCATAATGGCCTACTTTGACTTACTTTTTTATATAAGAGTTGCACTTTTTTCGGTATATTATATATTTTTGATATCAGTATGAAATAAAAACATGAAACACAACAGGCATCATGTAGGAAAAATCATGTATAATTTTAGACATAGTTTATCAGTTGCAAGTTGCAAGTTACGCGGAGCTCAGTGGAGCTCGGAGGTTTTCAGAGCTTCAGAGAAACCACCGGAGATCTGGGTGGTATGCTTCAGTCAGATTAATCCTTCAGCATACGACCTGGAGTCTGCTGTTTTTGTACTTATTTTATGAACATTTAGTAAGTAATGCTATAGATTATTATTTGTAATTAAAACCAATAATAAAAAAAGTCCTGAAAATGTGGATAAAAAAACTTAAAACATATTTCAAGCTTAAATATATGTTTGAAATCGCTCATTTTTTAAAAAAAAGGAGCTCTGGAGCTCCGGAACTCCTTCCGCTTTAAATTTCGGAGCTATGTGGTATAATATTGGAGGTTAGAATCATAACTATTTTTTAAAGTAAGCTAATTCTATTGAAGCTTAAACCCAATTTGAGCTATGATAATAAATAAACTTCTAATTACCAATCTGTGTTGCTCGAAACTGATTTTGGCGTGACTCCAAAAGTAGCGTTTTTATTTATTATTCAAAAACACATGTATAGCTTACTTACAAACTTGACAAAGAACAGTCATCAACTTACTTGATAAAACCAAAGAGAATTTAACGTTGCTTCAATTGATTGCTTTTCTTTTTTGTCAAACACGTTGTCATCGTTTTTAATGGAAATTTCTCCGACAGTTCTATAAGTTTTCCAGTTTGAAACCGCATCTTGTAACAATGTGTTTTTTTCTTCTAGATTGTAGTTCTATAACGGCCAGTTTAGGGCTGCAGTCCTATTTTGAGAGTTTTCAGGATTTTGGAAATAGGTAAGATTTATCAATCACCAATGCTTAAAGAAGTACTCCCATGTTTGGATAAGAACGGAATTTATATTGATTTTTTTTTGGGAAATCTAAACCTGGGTATCGAAATTAAAACTAAAATTTAGTTGTCAGTAAAAGGTTACTAAACATATCAGTAATACATCTTATAAAGAATCTAAGTTGACTAACTTACCTAATCTAACTTAAATAAGGATAAAAAATACCAGAAATTATACTGTAAAAATCATGCTGGTAAAAAAGAAATGCTCTCTGAAAATCTAATCTCATAATAGGAAAAAATGTGTTTTAAATATTGCTTATATCAGATGTGGTCTAAATATTGCCTTTACCACGGCACGGTAACGTGCAAAATCACCATAACGTGGTGTTAAATCCCCATGGCAAAATTCACCATAACGCAGTGATAATTACCATAACAATGAGAAATGCGTTAGTAAACTAAAATTTGTTAAAAAAATTAATTTTAAACATAAAAGCATTAAAATGTTTTAATTTTTTCCTAAGCCTAATCAAAGCCCTAAAATCAAGTTAAATTTTATCATGATATATTTTATTTATTTTCCAAGTGTCAAAATATAAAGAAAATATTCCAAACGCATTATATTTATGGTGGTGTTGTAATGTTTATTGTGATTTTGGTCTATAATGTATTTGTCCATGGTGTTTCTATACCCCCCTTCGCACGCGCAGCTAATTATTCAATTAGGTGGAAAGAACCAAAATATCTTGTGGCATTATTTGTTTTGCCAGCTGTTTTCATCTCCGTGGTCAACGAATTTTGCGTAAAAAAATTTGAATACGGTTTGGTTAAAAAGTGCATTCGCAACTGTCAAAGCACCTTTTTTTGTTGAAAAACTTGCCAAAAACTGCTAAACGTATTAATACTGAAATAAACACCATACGGAAACGTAACGACCAATCCTGCGTATGTCAACTATGCTTATGCAAAATATTTTTACGTGATTTTGGTCAATTAACAATTGGAACCCTGACGACCGTAAGCGCTCAGAGAATCACTTCCACTTTGCGATTCACCGGGCAATAGGCGGAGAATATTATAGGTTCCTTGACAGCTTTCCTTTTTTTTTATCAAGTTGATAGAAATTGAATTGAATTTAAATTGAATTGAATTTCCAAACACTGAAATAAACCACATTGGAGCGGTAGTACTTACATAAGTATTATTAAGATCTTGTAAAAGAGAACTTGCACAACATAATATATTGTTATAAACGGCTAAGTTTTATCTCTGCTCTGGACAAAACCGGTGCCGTAACGCAGTAGCAAACCGGTCTCTGGCCCTTTTAGAACTAAACAATTTTATTTTCACACCCCTAAGTGCCAAGGTGGTTGCCGCTTTCCTAGCCAGCTGGATTGGAGTCTCCGGATAGGGCCAAACAACGAGAATTGCGAGAAAATACCATATGGCAACAACGCCGTAAAGCCAGGGCCAATCCCTGACCGTACCCAGCAGGCTGTGCAGTCCCAACACGCTGGCGATCAACGGTCCCACCTCAGAGCTGTAAAGGGCCGACCCCGGCCTTTTAAAAGAACCGGAAAAATAACTCCGGGCCGAGATTTTTGTAAATTTTTCGAAACTACAGCACGTTTAAGGCCAGTTTCGAAGGCAATTAACCCCCAACCAAATTGACCCCCAGCGCTCTTTTAGGCTTTTAGGCTTAGGTTTAAGACTAAGTTTAGTTTTATTTTAAAGCTTAGCTTCGGGCTGAAGTGGGGGCTTAGGCTTAGGCTTCGGCTTAGGCTCAGGGGGCTTAGGCGGGGGCTTAGGCTTAGGGGGCTTAGGCAGTGGGCTTAGGCGTGGGCTTAGGAGGGGGGAGAGCTTAGGCTGGGGCTTAGGTGGGTGGGCAGAGGCGCACGTCATGGGGGAAGGTTTATGCCGAGGATTAAATTTAAAGGCCTTAGGAGAAGCCTAAAAGAGCGCTGGGGGTCAATTTGGTCGGGTGTCAATTGTCGTAGAACCTTAAGGCCATTTAAAGATGACTGATTGAAATTCGGTCAGCCTTAATTTCGGCCATTGAGTGTTATTTTTGCGAAAAGAAAAATTATAAAATGCACTGGACATCGCTAGATAGATGAGGCGTCGATCTATCCAACCATATACAAATCACTACACAATTTTTAGCACCGCAAAAATTTTGAATTAATTTTATGCATAGCAAACAGGTGCTGGCCAAAATTAAAACTGGGCGAATTAAAGTCAGTTACCCTACTTGCTTTTTATTTAGCCATATATTAGACCGACCACACTAGTCAAAATCCATTGTTTTTAACAGAAGTAATCCCATAGTAACGACGCGCTCAAAAATGGACGCTTGCATTTGTATAATAACGCGACCGCGCGGCCATTTTTAGCCATATTTCCGCACATGTATTTTAAAGCACTATTTTGTCACTACTCCTCCCACGACTATTTTCATGAAGCAAAACATATATTACGTGATCACTAATACTATATGAGATTTTGAGGGTCCTTAAAATTCGACGTGATCGCGAAACTATAGTTTGAATCTAAAATTATCCAGATTGGAAAGGGATGCGTCAGTCAAAATCTTCTAGTCCTATTTCACGTTAGAATTTTAAGCATCCTCAAATGCTGGGTAATATTCGTGATTTGCGCTGTATATGTTTTGGACTGTGGAAATGAAACTGGGAGAGATTTTTACGTTCATTAGAGGCTGAAAGTGATTCTGTAGCGTTATAACTATGTCTAAATGTTTAACATTAAACTACTTTCGTTTAAATGGAAGGGAGGTTGACAATTATGTTAACGTCCTACTTACTTTGCAGGCCTATTTTACAGCCCTATTTACAGCTCTGTTTCGCACCTGCATTAATGTGCTTAAAGAAGCGCCTGTTCTACCCCTAAAGTTCTTATCCGCGATTTCGTTCATGATTAAAGGAACGGTAATAATAATGAAGCCGTGTCCTAAATTTTTTTTATTTTATTTTAATTACACTAAAAACTTTCACATGTAATACAATTGCAACTGTTTTACACTGATGTAAAAGTAAATTTGACAAGAGCTTGATTAAAAATTTTTAGTTAAAAAAATACATGCAATAATAAAAATCGATAATAAAATTCACCTATATGTGCCAAGAGTCTTCCTAAAAAGAAAAGAGGCCATGCATGAATATCTCTACTAATTGCTTGCACTACATGCAAAGGAATTTGTGCTGCCATGGCCCAAAGCATTATCTAAAAGATATGGGGTTTAAAAATGTCAAATAAGCATATTTAGTAGCAACAAATACTAATATATAACACACACACACACAAGCACACTCACGGACGCGCGCACACACACACACACACACACACACACACACACACACACACACACACACACACACACACACACACACACACACACACACACACACACACACACACACACACACACACACACACACACACACACACACACACACACACACACACACACACACACACACACACACACACACACACACACACACACACACACACACACACACACACACACACACACACACACACACACACACACACACACACACACACACACACACACACACACACACACACACACACACACAGAGAGAGACACACACACACATACACACACACACACAGATATTACGTCTATACACAGACAAACACAGACACATACACAGACACACAAAGACACACACACACACATACATACATACACACACACACACACACACACACACACACACACACACACACACACACACACACACACACACACACACACACACACACACACACACACACACACACACACACACACACACACACACACACACACACACACACACACACACACACACACACACACACACACACACACACACACACACACACACACACACACACACACACACACACACACACACACACACACACACACACACACACACACACACACACACACACACACACACACACACACTTTAAAACAGACATGTCCTTCTTGCCGTTTACGTAAAGTTAATTATTACTTTTCGTCTACCATAATTTCGTGTCATTGGTGTATAAACGAAAACGGAAATACAAAGTCCGATGTACATTTCTGTAACATAAAACGACCAAATATACTCCATTGCCGTTATCTGGCTACCTGAAATCACGCAGATTAGTAGTAATAATTTAAAAGCAATAGAATAAAATTAATCGTGGGTGGTGCGGGAGCACCACGGGGCGATTTAGCCCCGCGGTGCCGCGCTAACCATTTTTAGAGAACATGGGTAAATTTTGAAATTCAGAAACATATTCTTCTTCTTCTTCTTCTTTTTTATCTTCTTATTCTTCTTCTTCTTCTTATTATTATTATTATTCCAACGCCTAATCCTTAAAAACAATATTCCTCATTTGTTACTGATTGATCAAAAATAAACATCTACTCATTGGAAAAAAGAAGCAATTTTTGCAAAGTTACAAAAATTTCGGTCAAGTACTTAACTACCTAATTTTCATTTTTAAAAATAGTTAACTACCTATTTAATTAAATAGTTGCAAAAAACAAAATATCCAGAACAAGTACTTAAAAAAGTAGTTGCTGAAACCAAAAATATATATGCTTACAAGTGTAATACTGTCCGGGCCGCACGTGTCCCTGTAATGCTGTCCGACACTTGAAAACTCCTTCGGTCTGGACAGTATTATTGTAAGTATATATGAAGTGAAATTAAATCAATAAATGGCTATTATAATGGCTTTCACTCCATTTTTAATTCGCCAAATTAAAATGGCTACTATGCCATTATAATGCACGGTGCCATTTAAATGGAGAGGCTTATTAATGGTATACTTTTACTTACTTTTTTATACAGGAGTTGCATATTTTTCGGTGTATTATATGTTTTTGCTAACTTTCTATTATATAAATAAAATGGGTTAGGCTATTGCGCGGTTAACCGTCGTTGATGGTGTATGACGGAAAAAATAAAATCTTAAATAGTTCTTTAGCCAACTAAAGCGCCCACTTCGATTTAGTGCCCACTGCGATTTAGCCCGACGGCACCGCGACAACTATAACTAGAGCACTTGGTAAATTTTGTAATTCATGTTTATCATCTTTTTCTCCTTATGATTATTTATATTTCAAAAAATATAATTCCAATCATTGGTGGTGCGGGGGTGCCACACTAAAAATTAAACCAACGGCACCGCGCTAACTATACTTAGAAAACGTAAGTAATTATTGTTCATCATCTTCTTATTGTTATTATTTTTACTTAAAAAATTATAATTGCAATGATTGGAGCACGCCATCGCGCCAACTATATTTAGAGAACGTAGGTTAACTTTGTCTAGAGCGCCACTGCACCGCACGAACTATAATTAAACAACGTGGTAAATTTTGTGATTTAAATTCATCACTTCTTACTATTATTATTTTTATTTTTATTATAAACGAATTATCGGTGGCGCGGAAGCGCCACACGGAGACTAAGCCCCGCGGCACAGCGCAAACTATAATTTACGAACGTAGGTAAATTTATTATTGTGTTCTTCTTCTCCTTATTATTAATATATTATTTTTCAAACGCTTATATCTTAAAACCTCTCGTTAGTGATTGATTAAAAAAAACATGGGTTCTTTAGAAATCGTAGAAAATTGCGCAATAATTTTTAGGAACTACTTTTTATTAATGAATAATATGTGTTCTATTGATAATATTAAAACTGTTAAAAAAGTATATCTCGGCAACGGAATGATTATAAACGTATGTTATTGCGCAGCCAAAACTATAGTTTATTAGGCTATTTTTTAATTTAATTCAAAAAAAGTGATAGAATAGCCTTAAAAATGCTCTATAAATAGAGCAGGAAAAAGGGGGGATTTTTCCCCAGGCGCAAGTTTAGACAGAAAAGATGCGGACTAAATTTAAACAGAACGTGGCTGCAACAGTTGTTTGTTTTATTAAAAAATGACCCCATTAAGTAACCACTGAAATCACGCGAATCTGACGTCACTTTATCAGCCAATTAGATTCGATTTAATGCCATATTAAATTGAATCTAATTGGCTGATAAATTGAAGTAAGATTCTCGTGATTTAAGTGGTTACTTAATGTGGGGCATTTTTTAATCCATCGAACAACTGTTGCAGCCACGTTGGGTTTACCCTTAGTCTGAGATGACATTATGTGGACTATAGGAAATTTAGATTTGATTTGGCCAGCTCCTCACTGAATAAAAATTCCAACGATATGATAATGATTTATTTATACATTGATCTAATCACACAGCACTGTGGCATTTTTTTAGTCTGATGAAATGACTATTGAAAAAATCAAGCGCGAAATCGCAACTTTTTCATATTTATAGTTGTTTGCTAACCCTTCTAATTGAAAAAATGGCGATTTCGCGCTTGTCAAAGATTGCTGTGAGTATGATTTTTAAATTGTCATTTCATCAGACTAAAAAATGCAACAGTTCTGTGTGATTAGATCAATGTATAAACAAATCGTTATCATATGGTAGAAAATTTTATTCAGTAAGCAGCTGGCCAAACCAAGTACAAATTTCCTATAGTCCACATAATTTCATCTAAGACTAGTCCACATTTTTTCTGTCTAAACATGCGCCTGGGGAAAAATCGCCCCTTTTCCTGCTCTATTCTTAGAGCATTTTTCAAGGCTAGTATTTTATTATATTAAATTATTACATTTTTAATCGACGAGTCTCTCAAACAACATTTTGTTATTAATGTTTATTTTATATCAGATCACGAACAGCCTGCATGACTTTTCCTGATTCACCTACGTTTGTGTTACAGAGTGTTGTGATAACTATTTACAAAAATTTACGTTACAAAAATTTTGGTCAAGTACTTAACTACCTAATTTTAATTTTTAAAAATAGTTAACTGCCTATTTAATTAAGTAGTTGCTAAAAAACAAAATAACTAGAACAAGTAGTTAAAAAAGTAGTTGCTGAAACCAAAAATATATATGCTTATAAGTGAAATACTGTCCGGGCCGCGCGTGTCTGTGTAATGCTGTCCGACACTTGAAAACTCCTTCGGCCTTGACAGTATTACACCTGTAAGTATATATGAAGTGAAATCAAATCAATAAATGGCTATTATAATGGCTTCCTCTCCATTTTAATTCGCCAAATTAAAATGGCTACTATGCCATTACAATGAAGGGTGCCATTTAAATGGAGAGGCTTATTAATGGCATATTTTTACTTACTTTTTTATATAGGAGTTGCAGATTGTTCAGAGTATTATATATTTTTGATAACTTTTCTACTATTATTATTAAATTCAAATAAATGACATCAATTAGAAGTTTATTTTTAAGTGAATTTGAAAAATTATTGCCAAAGGTTCAGCAATAACTTTAGCCAAGCGTTTTAAAAAGTAAGCTGGAAAAAGTCAGATGTTCGAGACAATTTGTTTGGGAGCTTTTTTAGAGCTTTAAATACCTTTTTTGTGGTAAATACCATGTTGTCTAACTTTCCAATATTTCGTGGATTAAAATTTGTAAAGTATCATCATCATTAGTAAAAACGGAAGCAAAATAATTTCCAAAAAGTTCAACTTTTTTAAAGTCCTAAGTTACAAAAGTCCCATTTTCTCTTTTAATTGGTTGGATAGTTTGTTTTGTTTTAATTTTACAATTAACAAATTTATAAAAATTGTTTAACCCCCCCCCCCCGAATTTAAAATTTTTGTTTCTTTATTAGTGTTAAAATCTTTAACTTTATTTTTGTATACTTAG